>OY292315.1:775442-949802 GCA_958496155.1 Sisyra nigra
AGAAAGGCGTGATTTCGTGTGGTAAAAATGAACGAAGAAGTGCCCATGATGTGTTTGACATGGTTTGGATTTCAAGACAAAATTAAGAGTGTAAGGTACACGACTAAAAAATCATAACGAAAATTATACGAAAAAAAAATTGCAAATTGTATTGAAACAAGGCGTTAATTCAATTGATAAACGTTTTATTATTGCATGACTGATCGATCAATTGTAATTACTTCATTATTCGATTAAATTGATCTTTTGTGTATCAATATACCGAGAGATTTATAGTCATCGATTTGAGTGCATAGAAAAAAATTTCATTACGACTTTCCATTATAAAAAAAATCGAGCCAGATTTGTATAGGTATTATAAATACTGACATCTAGTTAGTGTCACGATACGAGTGTACAACATCAATATTTATGTACCTTCAAGAATATTATTGTAAATATAAAACTATGCTTGTAACGGAAGAAAGTAGAACACTACAATAACTACTGGCTAGGTCAAGGCTTATAATTGTCATGGCAACATCAACAAATCATCATTTGATTCCAGTTAATGACGTAGAGTGCGTTGAAACGAGTAAACAATTTGACTAGGGAATCTTTTTAAGACTAGTTATTAGGCACGGGAACTTTAACCCATTTTTTACAAATTTTTACCCTCTCCCCCTACATCAACCAGTAACATATGTCAAGACCCCCCTCCCTGGTTTTCAAGTAGTAATTGATAAATATAATAAAATAGTTTGAATATACGTGACGAAAACCAACCCCCCGTGTGACCAAGTGCGTTATTTTGGAGATCCCCCCGTCCCCACTGAATGGGATAAATGATGCCCAAACAGGCGCAAGAAGCTTAGTACAGGGACTGCTTCTGCTAGGCAGAATGCTGAAGCTGGAATAAGCAAGAATCCTTGTACAACAGGAATACATAATCAGTACAGGAGTACAATAAGCCTCAGGCTGCAGTGCCTCGGGGAAACGAGCCCTACCTTAGTTTTCTGTTAACGGGAAAAATGGCTACGCTGGGTGGCGTTTGGAAGGTCCCGTTTTTCACTTAATCGCTTATATCTCATAAACAGTGGGTTTATATGAAAATAATATTCTTAGTAAAATTAAAGCAAATAAAAATTGCAACAAGTTTATTCAAGTTCATTTTGTCTGAATTTCTTATAGTTTTTGAGAAATACGCCCTCTAAAGTTGCAAACTTCAAATGTTTGAACGTTGGTCAAACAGGCCATGGGCGATAATATTTCAGCCGCCTTTGATTTATTTACAGCACTCGTAGTTTTTTGATGTTTGTTGTGAATATATCATAGGCGGCTGGAATATTATCGTCCATGGCCCATTCAAACGATATACAAACACCAATAAAAAAAATTGAGAGTGCTTGTAGACCACACACTAGAAGTATAATTTCTTTCGCTATCTATGTATATGTATAAATGTAGCATGTGTTTAATCAATATTTTAGATTTTTTTTATATTTTCATCCATTGTTTTCATTATAGGTAATTATAGTAAATTGTAAGACTGAAACAATAGGCAAATGATAAGAACAACGCGCAATGAGAGAAAGAGAGAAAGAAAATGTACGAGCTCACTTGCTTATACAGTGCATCCAGATCTATGTAAGCTCTCGACTCCAGAGGCTAAACTTAATGGGGACACACGAAGATCCGCACAAAAGGAAATCAGAGAATAGGCCTGCACTTGTATTAGATATACGAACGTATATCTCTCTCTCCTTCTGTCTTTAACAACGTATATTTTCCCTCTCACTTTTAAGATCACACTTTTCGTAGCGCTTCTGTAACACGTTCACCAGTTTACTCCCCAAGTCCAGCCCGCGTAAATAAGTTATATTTCAAAAAAAATTCACTCCTCATTTTTGTTCAATTTTTTGTATGCCATACAGCCGTTCTTCATTTCATAGTAAACGGGGAATGTTTTAGGGGAATGTGGGGCCAAAAGTATTTTTCATCATTTCTTCCATTTTTTGTTGTTAGACGTTTAAGTATTCAGCTCGAAAGTAATTGAAACTATAAAAAATGAAAAATTTTCATATAGGGTAATTTGGGGATAGAAATACTTTTTTCATGAAGCATTAGCTTTAGAAAAAAAATTTCAGTGAAACTTATCGTTAGAAAATTTGATTTGATTTTAGAGTAGAATCATTTTAAAAAAAAATTGAGAACCTCAAAAGACGCTCCTCTTAAAGGTTTTATTTTTGTTTAACCCAAAGGTGGCGGTTTCTAACGAAAAATTTTTTCCCTACTTAAAAAAAATTGATTTAATTAGCGTTAAACCTATGAGGCTTGGTTTAGGGAAATGTGGGGCCAAAAGTATTTTTCATCATGTCGCCCATTTTCTGGTGTTAGACTTTGAACTATTGAGATGGAAAGTAATTGAAAATATAAAAATTAAACATTTTCATATAGGGTAAAGGGTAAATTGGGGCTAGAAATAATTTTTTCAATTTCAATGAAACTCTTTTTTGAGGTAGAACCATTTTTTGGTTAGATGTCATCATTTAAAAAAAACAAATGAAAAAGTTGGCGAACGTCTAAAGAAACTTCTCTTAAAGTTTTTCTTATTTAACTCGAAAATTGTGGCCTACTAAATTAAAATAGATTGAATTAGCGTTCTACTTATGATCCTTGTTTTAGGGGAATGTAGGGTCAACAGTAATTTGTCATTGGTTTTGAACTATTGGAACATTTTCTTTAACTTTTTCCAAGTAGCTCATTGCCAAAATTTATGAAAAAAATCAAATGCGTGAATGATGAAATTATTTCCTCACAGTAAAATTTCCGCTTTTCAATTAAAAAAAAAAAAAAAAAATATGAAAATCAAATTTAATTATATTTTTCTTTCATTCTTCAATCGCAGTCAACGAGAAAATTGATACAAGTGATATCGAAATTGAAGTTTGATTGTTCTATTATTATTATTATCTATGGTCATTATTAGAATATTTATGTCAATTGTTGTAATAAAGAAATGATATTAATAGGTATTGTGTATGTGGGATTTGAATTATACATACCTTGTTGTGGGCGGCAGGTGGTAGCTGATGACTGCCATTGAACTTGACTAGTAAGGGATTGTTGTCTCTTCCAGTTTTATAATCCCAACTATCGCTATATGGTATTACTTCCAATATCACAGGTACACCTAGAAAATATACAAATCAAAATTAAAATATATCATTCACAAATGTGTAGAGTGTAGACTGTAGGTGGAAGCCATTAGAAACCATTAAAATTAATGAATTAATTTCATCTATTAAAATGAAACCACTATTGGTTTCACGGCAATACAGAGCCGAGATTTTGCCTGAAAAGTGCAATAAAAAAAATGTTCAGCCCGTTATGGAGAAAGTGAGTTGCAACGATCTGAAAACCTCGTTTTGATTATGTAGAATAATATTTTGCTTCTTTCTTTCTTTCTTTACAAATGAAAACATAAAGAAATCATTTGCTTATAATTGGATGCTTCTTTATTATTGTTTAATTTCGTTTGGAATTATCTCGATGCTTGTATGTGATATTGATAGCTTTCAATATTTGTCATGCAATTTATGAAATATTTAACTTTGATGATTTGTTTTGAGCTTAAGATTCATTTAGCTGTTATTGATCCAATAATCGTGAGTTGAAAAGTTTTCATGAATTTTTTTTCTTAATCGAAATATTCAAAAGAGGTCAACAGAACTGGATACAAATTAATAATAATGTGTTTAAAGTAAGACTATACCAATAGTTTGGAAGTAAGAGCAAGATAGACAATGATCAATCGCTTTGTGATTGTTACAAAAGGTTTGTTCGCGGATCTGATACTGAACCGATAACGAATCAATCTAAGTAGATTTAGGATAATCGCCAAACGCATACGAACTGATTAAGGGTTATTTTCACGTGAACGAGTTTGAAAATGTTTGGAAGTAAGACGAGATTAACGAGAACCCACGAAAATTGTTAATTGAATTTAACGTTGAGAGTAAAGAAGGAAAATAAATCTAGCCACATTTTATCAAACTGCGCATGAGTAAGAGAATCAAATTTTTTGTCCTAAAAAAAAACAAAGCCCCCTTTCTCTACCCTTTTCTTTCAACTTTAAATTCAATTAACAATTTTCGTGGGTTTTCGTTAATCCTCGTCTTACTTCCGAACATTCTCAAACTCGATCACGGAAAAATAACCCTTAATCAGTTCATAAGCGTGTATGGGCTTGATGATTATCCTAAATCCACTTGGACTGATTCGTTATCGGTTCAGTATCAGATCCGCGAACAAACTTAATAACTCGCTGATTAAAATGAAGTGCGATTTAAGCGATTTGACATTATACAAACAAAGATAACAACATATTTTGTTGAAATTCATCCAGATCACCTAAGGATAGTTCTATCTTTCATTAACTAAGACCATTTTGTATTTATTTTGTCTTATTTTATGATCGAAGAGTTCGATTTTGAAACTAGATTCTACGTGAAAGATCCAAAGTTCTTTGGATGTGTATAAGGAAGAAAGGCGGTTGGTACGAGATATGTATGTCATATTATCAGTCACACACCTGAGTGAGAATAAGTGTGGGTGTGATGGAGGGATTCCCAGTGACTATGGTCCGTACCTATTTAACCTAGTCATGGATGTTTTGAATGAAAATTATAGGAAACCGGCCCCGTGGTCAATACTATTTACGGATGACATTGTGCTGATGGAAAAAAGCAGAGAGAAAGTTGAGGAATATTTAGACAAAGTGGAGGGAGGCTTTAGAAGATGGCGGGTTCGGGATCAGCAGGATAAAAACTGAAATGGCAACAACGGGGATGTAGAGCTACAGGGAAAGAGATTAGGACGGGTAAACATTTTTAAATAACTGGAGTCATTCAAGATGGTGACCTCAATAGGGAAGTGAATCACAGAATTCAGGTGGTGGAGCTGTAAAAGAATATCCGGGGTGTTGTGCGATGGAAGAATCAGGAGCCGGGTATGCAAGATAGTTGGGAGGCCAGCGCTCATCTATAGGAGTGGGACTTAGGCAACCAATAGGGCCCACGAGAAGAAGTTGGATTTGGAAGAGATAAGAATGCTAAAGTGGATGCTGGGGAAGACGAGAAAGAACAGGATCAGGAACGAAAGGAGACAGTTGGAGTAGTAGAAAGAAGATTGCAGTGGTATGGATATGTGGCGAAAAGGAGTAATCTATATTGGGAAGCGAGTGGACATAATACAAGTGGAAGGAAGTTGACCAGTAGGAAGGCCGAGGAAGAGATGGAAGGACTCTCAGAAGACATAAAAGAAAAGGAGAGAATGGAAGGAAAAATACGCGATCCCGAATAGGGAAAAGCCTGGGATAAAGAAGAAGATTCTACGTAGGTAATCCATAACCAATATGATCGTTATAGTGTGCTTTGAATCTTTTAAAGTTCACAACATATAATTTACTATTGTACAAACAAGGATGAAAATACAATTAACATAACACTTATGAACAATCATTCAGAATAGAAAGGCTTTTTTGTCTTTTTTTATTAAAACCATTTTATATTAGTTGTCCTGCTCTAATTTTGATTGCAGTGATCACAATGATAAGGATATGAAAATTTGAAGGTAAAAGCAAGACAGAACTTGATCAATGTGTAAGAATGCTAAAAGCTCGTTGATCAATTCGGACAAAATATGATTTAACATAGTACAAACAAGGACGAATATATAATTAACAAAAACGACCATTTATGGAAAAGCATCCAGATCCCGATCCAATATTATTTTTTTAAGGGTGAATGAACGATATAAGTGAGGTTAGGTCTATCTTATGATATAACACATTGTGAAAATATTTTTGGGCGAAACTTTGATTAATATATAATAACCAAAAATTTGTAGTTATTAACTAACGAGTCATATTAATCTTCGTTATGGACAGACTAACGGGAAAGCATTGCAAGAGTAAACACATATAAAGATATCGTTATCGTTACAAATTTAAAGGAATGGACTAAAATAATTATTACCGGAGGTAAATGATGTATAAAATTAACTAAAGATTTTTACTTTATAGAAAGATCTACCAATCAAATTTTCAGTTGTTGACTGCTGATCTATAGATCAAGGATTTTCTTATGATTTAAGAAATTTATAAGAAATATAAATACTTACCATTTGTTGAGAGAAATACTAAGCACAAAGTGAGAAAACTGAGCGAAAGAATGAGGAAATTGAGAGACATGTTGCAAGGAGTTGACGATATTCTGCGTTTAAGAAAAGTCCACTTTCTCTAAAAAAAAAAGAAAAAAATTTAATTACTTTATTCAATATAAATGGTTTATATTTACACACATATAACAATACGTCATTTATCGATTTGTTATAAATAACTCGGATTACTTTATTATTACATTACATATTTACTAAGATTAAATCTTAATGACGTTGGTGATTAAAAATTGATTTAAATATCAACATGGTAAAGAAATTAAATTTCATTTTTATTTGTTATGATGATAATGAATAATTTGTGACAAGAAAATTAAATAACAAAAATTTTCTGTCAGAAATTCAAAATATCTAGTTCATGTATGTGCGGAGTCCTTTGAACCATTCGGGTCAGTGGCACCAAACAAAGCGAGCAAAAAATTTTTTTAATTGGCAACTTTTCTTGGTAAATTACATCATTTAATTGTTTAAATGATTTGCACAGTTCCAACCCCGAAGACCGATGGGTTATCACGGAGACGTGACCCTTGCAAAATGTTTGTTGTTAATCAAAAAATGTGCGTCAATAATCGCCTCATTTCACCGACAGTTTTAAGGAATTGATGAAAGCAAAAAAAAAATTAACGAACGAAGAAGTCAATCACGTAGGTTTGTGTATGTATCAAAGACATAGTGACCCACTGACCGAGCGTCAAAAAAACGGTTCATCGAGTCCGCGAATTTTTTCAAAAATTGATTGGTTGTTATGATTTCTTCGAATAACGGGTGTGTGGTTACTCACCTAAAATCGATGCACTTTGCTTACGTTAGTCAGCCAGTTACGTTAAGTTTCGATACAAACACACATTTTAAAATAATAATTGGATGGTATTGTTGGGTGATGTGTAGCGGCCAATGATCCGAGTCGCTCGGAATGTGAAACCCGACTAAGACGTGTAAATGGGTCAATCATGTATCGGACGAGAAGAAAACGAGATGTGTGGTATTTTCTTTTGAAATAATAATCGGAGCCACGCACACGGCCACGGCGACGGTCAAACGTACTCTGAAACGATCCAAGAGTTGACGATGAGGAAAACGCGTTAGCGGTTTAATTGGGTTCCACTACTGCTACGTTCCGTTAAACTTCATTGCCCCGTTTGATTAACGAATTACGACGACCAGTGTTAACGTGACGAAACGCGATGGAAGTACCTATATAAATAAATAATATGGTCGTCGTTGTTCACCGCGGAGGATTGACTACAAGACAATGCCATTATTTGTGTAACACTTGCACTGCCTTACCCCAGAACATGTCTCAATCGCTAGCTCATTGTTTCCCCTATAATATGCCTTTGGTCACTCACGATTAAAACCTGATTTTGGTCTTTTCATATTTAATCTCGTCAATTTATCGATTAAATTTTTTTTTATTTTTAATTTTTCCATATTAATAAATACAGAAATGGAAGGACAAATTCTCTCTAGGTATATAAAAGGACAATGAAATAATTGTTACCTATAGTTTTAATAAATGTGAAAAGGGTTGAATTTTGTATAGGTATACATATTAATTAATATCCATGTAACGTTGATTACCTATACTAAAAGTGATACTTATATGATGAATAAAGAAGGAGCTTTATTACTTCAACTTTAAATATAACAAATGTTAATCTTACTTTAAGACACTATTTTAAATCGTGCATACCAAAAACATATTTCTTAATGCAACTTTTGTTTACGGTTATGTTAATATGAGTAAAACCCGGCAGTCAACAGAACTGACTGCTGTTCTGGATATTATGAATTTCTAATAATTATTATCCATTTTAACTGTCATAGAAAAAGGAATTAACAATGCTAATTGCATGCATGGTATCCATTTGAATTCCGTGGCAACTTCACTCCATTGGCTGGCACTGTTACGCAAGAAACCAATAAGTTATCGGCGACAAACTGACACACACTTTAGCTGCTTATGTAAAAGAATATAATGATAGCAAATTGAAAAAATGATAACGTGTAGGCATTAAAATTAGCGTATATGTAATTTGGGTTGCCTACACAACACATATATTATAACTTATGTATTTAGGCATGTATCTCATTTGCTGTGTTCAAATGAAATGTGTTTTTAAAGAATACCTGTTTGGGGATGGATGAGTGGACTGTATACAGCAGAGATTCTCAACTTTTTTTGTTGAGGTCAAAATTTGGCGGCACACTGACTATAAAATAAACATTAATAATGTTAGCGTTTCTAAAATTTGGCGTCATTTTTCAAGAATTTCGGGGTACTCAAAAGTGTCGTGACACAGTGATTGAGAGTCACTGATGTAGAGGTTTGGGAAAAGAATAAGACACGCACTAATAAAACTGAATTTATTGAATAAAATAAGAAAAGGAAATAACGTTATAAAGATGGTTAGGATGTATGTTGGGATGACGTTTCTGATGAGCTCTCGAATCCGATACGTTTTAGTAGAAAATGAATGTTGAACGAGTGTATGTCAAATGTGGACTGGATGAAATACCACATAGCCGGATTTAAAAACAATTTTAATTTCCAATTGGCTTTTTGCTCGATATGTTTTGATCCAACAAGTCTTGAACAATGATGAAAAGTCCTCGAACAACAATCAGTTAACAGAAAAATTGGTAGACAAATACTAACTGTCTATTGTTAAGGACAATGACGTTTTTAACTCCATATAATTTGTGTGATTTTCAAAGCCGTCATAGGTTTATTATTTTCTAGCACTTTTGTAGACTTTTTGTTATACATTTATGTAATTTGAATTGCCTATACAATAGTTAAAGTATAACTGAAACTACATAAATGATTCATTTTTCTTTAATCATTGCTTACTGAGATACAATCGAAGAAGGGGTGATAAATGCCTTCTTGTAAGCATTTTTTTGTTCATCGTTAACTTATTAGGAAATCATTTACAAGTTTTATCATTTTCTTATAGTCAAAGCTTGCTGAGATATTTTCGAAAAAGTGAATCATTGCAGTCATTATTTACGAATTTTGCAAAGGTCTCTCCTCTTTATGTGGTTATAATTTTTTATTGCTTGACAGACCCTTTATCTTTTAATACCATCCCTTTTTAATTTTCTATGAAATTATTTAGTTGAAATTTTTGTTTTCAGAATACAGCCTGCTCAGATTACATAAAGGTAATGAAAACTTGACATATTTGGGGGGCTTGCAATTTTTTAATGGGTCATCTTAAAAAAATTTGATTCAAAATTTTTTTTTAAAGACTATATGAGAATAATCCTGGAAGTATTCAAGCCTTAAAATATATGATGAGGCTTTTAGCTTTACATGTAAGACCTATGCCTATGCAATGCATAGAGTATGAACGATCTACACCAAGGGTCAGCAACCTTTTATTGTAAAAGGGCCAAATATATTACGTGGGGCTAAGTGCGGGGCGCACTTGGGCGGTGGAGGATCTAACGGTTAAGATTTCAGCAAATGCTGACTACTCCTTTTCAGTCATGCACCGTGAACATCAAAAGTGAACGCACGAACTAGCAATAAAAATTACCCACAAATTTACAATATTGTTACGTGGTTTCGCGAACCTATATTGGGATTCAAGTTAAGGTTTTTGTTTTTAATTTCCTTTACCAAATTTTTAAATAACCAATAACTTTATTGATTTTCACTCGGTGATTGTATGATAAATGAGTATGCATAGGCTTTTAGCTCTACATCAATGCAATGCCGATTGCCTATATAAACATCCAACTCACTTTAAAGTGATTGACTTCTAAGACGATTCAAGTCCAAACCACTAGCGATAAAATGAAATTTGGAAATAATACTCCTGATAGAATTTATAGATGTTTTATAAATAGAATTTTAGTACTTTTAACCTAAATATTTTACCTAAATATAATATAGTCTTTTTCAAATTTTTCTCCTACCAACTAAACTATTAGGAAAATTGAAAGTTAGTTATTTCGTTATTTCGTTGCTTTGTGAGAAGCAACGAAACAGTCCATGATATCAACTTGTTTATAGTCTCATTGGTTCAATTAAAAAACAAATTTTGGTTATCAATTAAAATAGATAGAAGAATTCAACATTTTAGGTTTGAACAACTGTTTCATTTAATAAAAAAATAAAATGAAAATTAGCTACATAATAATAATTTTAGATAAAATTTTGATTGTTTCAATATCCATGTAGATTAAGATGAGCATTGTCGTAATGATTGTACAAATTATGTCCCGCGTCGTAAGCGTGGTGGTGTTGCTGGTAATTCTGGGGATGAACCGCATGGCCTTCGCGCTGCACTTGAGCATTAAAACCCGTGTGATCATCAGCCGTGTAATGAACAACTCGTCGAGTGCCATCAGCCTCGTTCAACGTATAATATCCGCGAACGACGTCGCCATCGCGAGTTTCGTGCTGTGTTTTAACGTCGCCAGTATGAGCATCGTGGACACCGTATTCAAATTGGTATTTGGGATGAGCGTAGTAATCCACGGCGGCGTTATTATGTGAGGCATCGTAATGCTGAAGACCAGCTTGAGCAGCGCCAATGAACGCGATTACAACGATTACCTAGAGAAAATCCAAAATCAAAATTATACCAAAACTCGTCATCACTTAATCAATTTTAAAGTTTTACTTACTTGAAAAGATTTCATTTTGATAAATGATTTTTTTTTATATTTTTCTTTAGCTTCCTGTGTGTTTGAGAACACTTGCTTGAATGTATGACAATAATCGAGTGGTTCGACTTTATATAGTCTAGTTGGGGTCTAAAATTTGTATTATGGCGTTGCATTTCACTGAACATTATAGCCATTTTGATATTGTATAACATAAATTATTAACAAGATTCAATTACATTGGCGCTTACTTGCATTACACTTTTTACCAAAATAACAATACAATGTATTTATTCATTCACTCACTATACTATACATTTAGGTATACGATAGGTACTTTCTATCACATGTGTGGTTTTACAATTTTTAATTCTTATGACGTAAGCGCTTAATAAATTAATTTATTTTCAAATATTTGGCCCATTTTCAAATAATTTAATCAAAACATATTTAAGTTATTGTTTCAAAAAAAAAAAAAATAAAAAAAATTGAGAAATCTTAATAATGCATACTAGAATTTATAGAGAAAACATTAATTTCATACAAAAATAAGACTACTATAGAAAAAAAAACAAGTAAAAAAGTAATTTGTCAAAGATTCAAAATTACAGTTTGACTGAACTTAAGAAAATATTATATGGAATGAATACTTGAATTTTTAAATAACTATAATAATTTATGCAATTTAATTGACGAAGTATGTATGTATGTATCTCTAAAAAAAGAGTACCGAAGCCATATATCGTATAATTTCTGTTATAGATAAAAGATGTACCTACTTACGTATTCTATTACAGCATATTTACTTTTTTAAAAAGACTGAATGACCATTCTAATACGACTATCAAGTGCATAAAACTTAGAAGTTTTATTATAAATCTTGAAACAAAATGTTTAAAAGATAATTAAGTATTCCTATCATAATTCAACAATAAAATGTTTGTCTTCTTGGTGAGATACGATAAAATATATAGTTTCCACATTGAAATTTCGTCAAAAACATTGACTTCAGTCGATCCGATAATTAATAGTTTTTAATCAATTTATTCCTTTTGCATATGCAGAACTTTTTAACATCAACTATTAACTAATTGATTTTTTCATCTATTGTTCTAAAATTGGAGGTTAAAAATGATTTACGTAGTTTCTATATATACCTTAATTAATTATTATCATTTTAGTAAACCTATTTATTAGTTTTCCGTAATCCTTTAATACAGTTTTTAAATACTTAGGTAGTATATTAGATTAGAGTAACAAAAATTTCAGTATTTAAATCTCCCTTCCCGTTCGTTTAAAACTGCCGAACGTTTAAGAAATTCTTCTAGTAATTCAATTTTTTCAATATTATTGAATAGTACCTGAGTGACCGAGCTTTTCTCGATTGAATTTTCAGGATATATGCTTGACTCTGATTGTTAACATAACATTTTTTAAAATTAATTTATCAACTTTAAATTTCTACCCATTATAAAAAACGATTCAATATCTAATAAAATAACAATTTAGATTGTTCATAAATTCAAAGCATTCAGCTACTAACATGTTGTTAATGGATAGGCAACCACTTATTCATAAATGCTTTATCATAATACCGCGCAATAAAAAAATCTGAAAACAGAAAGAAATGAGACCAATCTAAATCGATTTTTCACACCTCCTCTATATTGAGAATTTCATCGAAATCATCAGAGCTGTATCCGGGATACAAAAAAAAAAAAATAATAAAAATACAACAATTGTTCGTTTAAATGTATAAGATATGTATGTATTTGAATTAGGTACCTATAGCTTGAAATTATGGTTAGTTGCTAGTTGAAAAAAAAAAACAATAATTGCTTAAGAAATTTTTATTATGGATCGAAAAGTTAAAATAAATACAATTTTAATAATAATCAATTAAACAAATAGAAGTATCATTCAAAACGTATTTTAGTAATATTTACTATAGCCATAGTTAGATGTAGAAAGTCCATTGTAAGGTAAATTTCCATAAGCGTGTTGATACTTTTCAGGAGTTTGATGGTAGTTGTTGTATTTTTCCGAATTGTAATTATTGTAGTCTTGATTTTTGTAGGTATTTGAATGAGAGATGTCATCATAACCAAAAACATGACTTCCTTTATGGTAGTAATTGTTGTAGCCTGTTGTACCGTAATAATTTAAGTTATCTCCACCATATTGGTACGAGGGCTTTACGAGATTTTTATAAGAGTTGTGGCCATTAATGCTCGTATAATGATCTTGTAATTGCGGTTTGTTTGCGAGAATTCCGTGATAATTTTGGGATCCATAATATGGAATTTCATAATTTTGAAGATTTGAATATTGGTGGTCATAATTGTAGTGATGTCCAGCATTGACGATGGTGATAAAAGCAATGAAAACTAAAGTCTATAAGAAAAAATATTTAACGAAAAAAAAAACTAAAAATATTAAAACAAATAAATTACTACCTTTGTTAGAAAAGCCATGATGTGCATTTGCTCAAGTCTTGATTTAAACTTATTGTTAAAGAATAGTTTTTCAACTTTTATATGATTTTTTTTCGTTGGACACCTTTAAAAAACATTCACTTTTTGCGACAATCAATGAAAAAATTAACATTTTAAATTAAACATTTTATGCATTTTATACTTATTTTTGTTGGTTTCGTGAACTATTTTTAATTAATATGGTTTATTATTATAAATTAGTGGTGGTCTTAAAAGAAAGTTGATAATAATTTTGCGTGTTTTGTAATTGGAATTGCAATCAAGTTAATTCAGTTTGTTTACGTTTTGTCTATAATTGCAGTTACTACAGGTTTGCGATGACGTAGGCAGTTTAGTGGGGGAAAACAAGAGTTTTGAATCGAATAGAAGAAAATTTAGAGTCTCTCGTTTTCGAGTCTCCTGGAGATAAAAACCTCTCTGTGCCGTGATTTTATTTGGCTATTTTCTCTTTGTTCTTTTTGTTGAAAATCTTTCAACAGTGGGTGTTTTCCTTTCAATCGAGTTTGGTTTTTATTATTTTGGATTATTGATTATATTACATTGAATTTAATTTTTATTTTACTTGTTTTTTTTTTTTTTTTTTCTACGGCTCCACGTGCACACGCCCAACGCAAATTGTTTTTCTGTGTGTTTTTCTTTAAGATTATATATTTTTTTGGCACGTGGCTTCTGAGCCAGTGCTCAAAAATTTTTTTTTTCATTTGAAAATCAAACCAATTTTTTTTTCCTCTTTCAACCTTGTGGTTATATTCTCAGTGAGACAAAAATTTGCCAGATTGGAAAGTTGTGTACGATCACTTTGTGGTGGATTACGCAATTTGTTTTTGGTAGTTATTTTATAAATTTTTAAATCAAATTTGGTTTATTTAATAAAACATTCTTGTCGTTGGTTTTTACTCGTAATTTATGATAATTTTTTTGATTTTTTTTTCCAACTTTTGTTTTTCCATTCAACACATTTAGAATATAAATTGGTATTTTTTTTTTACAGCAGCTACCGTGCCCCGTGTTCCACAGCTACTCGTTGTTTTTGAACAAGAGTACCCTGAAAATTCTCTTTTAAATTTATATGTATTTGTAAGTTTCGAATTCAGAAACTTAAAATGATAAGACAAAATATTGAAGCGGTAAAATAGATCTGAAATTGGTAAAGCATATTATGTACAAAGCGATTAATATTATTTACAATATTTAATTAACCTGATTCAATATTATTGTCGATATTTATATTAAAATATTATTATATTATAATTATTATTATTTTTGTTGACAAGTCTTGTTGTCCAGAGAAACGTGTAGTGTCGGAGTCAGCCGACTAAGTTTGGCGGGGACGTTCAAACTTACATCCCCCTCTTTTTTGTCAGAGGGTTGAATTCCTCTGAGTATGGAACCATTTTACTTGAATGGAATATGTTAGACTCATTTTTTTTTTAGAACCGCTGTTGATGACGAATATTAAATCTGAAATTTTTTTCTTTATTCGGAATGGTCCTGTTCTAATCACATCCAATTTTTCTCTGTTTAATTTATTGCCGTTTTGAATATAAACTAAATCTCCAACATTATACTGAATTTTCCTTGAATTTTTGTCGTAGTAATTTTTGTTCTGTTCATGATTTTTTTTTGAATTGTCCAAAGCTATTTTCCTGTTGTTTTCTATATTTGTAGTGTTATTTTAGTTCAACTATTCAGGCAAGAAAGAATTATCTATACCTGTAAGAAGATAATTTGGAGTGAAACCTGTGGCACTGTGTATCGTATTATTGTACTCTTTGACACATTCATCCGCTACTGTTGGCCATGATTTATCAGGATTTTCATAAATCTTGCATCTTAACCTGTTTACTAATGTTTGGTTGGTTCTCTCGTTCAGTCCATTAGAAAAAGCACAATCAACTGCTGTAAAGATTAATGTAATTTTGTTTGTTTTTAAATATTTTTTAAATTGACCAGAGTTAATGCCGGAGTACTGGTCCGTCAATAATGTTTCGATTTTCCCATTTTTTTCAGCTTTTGCCACTAATTTGATAAAGTCTCTAGCTGTTTGTGTTTTTGATGTGTTTATATATGCAAATCTAGTAAAGTGGTCGGTGATTAGGTGTATGTACTTCTTTGTACTTTTCTTTCCCTTGAAGCCATCTATTGTGTCCAAAGATACGATCTCAAATGGTTTTTTTTCTTTGCTGGACCTAGTTGTGACAGAGGAGCTTTATAACAACCGATCCTGGTTTTATTTTTAATGCAAGTTTCACAGGACTGACAGATTATTCTCATATGTTTGTACATATTTTTAAAATAGAACTTGTGTCCAATTGTTAATGCCAATTGTTTAGGTCCAACGTGTCCCTGGTTCTGGTGTATTTTTTTTTATAAGTGAGATGCCAAAATCTTCGGTTATCCAAATTGTTTTTCTTTCATTGAGTGTTTTGTAGATAATATTATTTTCTACCTCACACTTATCATCCAATTGTATAAGTTTTTGGTTCTTTTCGATTTCATCCATATTTAAGAAATTCGTTATTTTTATAACTGAGGATTCATCATTTTCTTGGACTGGCTCTAATACCGGATTTCTAGACAGACAATCTGCTTCCACGTTATCTTTTCCTGGGTTATAGATAATGTCAAAATCAAATTGTGATATATAATTTAAAATTTGTAATAACTCCGAATCGTTACATTTCTTTATATTAAACTTTTCCAAAGGTTTGTATGTGGTCCGTGAATATTACAAATTTCTTACCTACTAAATAGTAGATACTGCCAATATAGGATGGCTTCCTTTATTGCCAAACATTCAATATAAATTGCTCTTTTTGTCTTCTGAGCTTTTGTTAACTTTCTGGAAAAAAAGAACACACACAGGTTTTACTAATTTATTTTCTTGAAGCTGTTTTAAAGTTGCTCCAACTCCTTCTATACTCGCATCTGTAAATATATACGTCGGGGCTTCTGGATCAAAAATTGCTAAAGCTAGAGTTGAGCATAAGTATTCCTTCACTTTTTCAAAACTCTGACTGCGTTTTTCTGACCAGTCATATTCTACGTTTTTCCTCAATAAATTGTGCAATGGGTCTAGTAATATTGTGTGTTTAGGAATAAATTCCAAATAAAAATTCACTTTTCCCAGAAATTGTCTAATTTGTTTTTTCGTTTGTGGCACAGGAAACTTTCTAATCGCTATTAAGTTATCATTGATTGGCCTAATACAATTATCACCCCTATCTCATGACCAAGATAAATTATTTTGTTTTTTGCAAATTTACATTTTGAGAAATTTAATTTAAATCCTTGATTTTCTAACGCTTTCAATGTAAACTTAACATGTTTTACATGATCAAGATAACTCTTAGAATAAACCAAAATATCATCAATATAGTTGACTGCAAAACTATTTAGTCCATTTTTCCTTATAACACTCGATAATACTCTTTGGAATATAGCTGGTGAAGATTTTAAACCAAATGGCAAACAGTTCCACTGCCAATGACCATGGTGTGTCACAAAAGCCGTTTTGTACCTGTCTTTTTCACGCACTGGTATCGACCAAAACGCCGAGTTTACATCTAATTTAGTAAAATATTTACAGTTTTTAGCGCGTACAGTGAGGTCTTCAATCCTCGGAAGAAATGGTTGGCTTTCTGGAACTATTAGTTTATTAAGTTCTCTGTAATCTATGCATAACCTAGACTTTTTATTTTCGTCTTTTTTAAATACTAGAGTGCCTGGGGCTGCATACGGACTGTAGATATGATTCTTCAATTAATCCTGCTTCTAACAGTTCATTAATTTGTTTTTCAATTTCCATTTTATCTTGAAAGGAGCACTTATACGGTTTTTTTGAAATGTACTTATTTTCCATCAACTTTATTGTTGCTTCGTAATTATTTAAAATACCAATATCAAAGTTCGATTTTGCAACAATTTTATTATTTTCTCTAGATATATTTTGTATTTCGTCCTTGTTCTTCACATTCAAATTAATTTCTAACTCTTCTTTTTCTATTTTACATTTTTGTGTGATTTTCATGTTTTCATCTTGACACAACTTAAATTCTCGGATCAGGTCTAGACCCAGCAGTAGGTCCTCCTTGAAGTTATCACTCTTGATTATAAAAAATGGAAAATCTTTTTCCAAGTTACAAGTTTTAACCCGAGCTGTGACCATCCCCTCTGACCTAGCCACTCCTGCTACTCCTTTTATATTTTCACCCCCACTTATTATTTTTTTCAAATTATTTTTATCCCAAAATTCATAATTTATTAAGGATATATTAGATCCGGAATCATAAAGACCGATTGCCGGATTTTTGTTTACTAATACTTTTACTTTAATAAGTGGGGTAATTATTCGTTTTTTTGCCTCTTCAGAGTTAGCTACAATCTCTTGAAAATCGGCATTGTTAACAATTTTAATGTTATGATTTTTTTTATTTAGTGATTTATTTTCTTTCAATCGACATTTACTTACTTGGTGGAACCTATTTGGATACCCCAACTTCTCACAATAACAACAAGCTTTTTTAAAATTTGAATCTCTCTGGTTGTCCATTTTCTTTTCATTGAGGGGTCCAAATTGTTTCAATTTTGACATTAATTCTTCGAAATTTAAAATACCAGGCATCCTGGATACGGGCAGTGATTGCACGTACATGGATGGTAGCGTGTACGATAAAGTACACGGTTTGCAGCGATGTGCACCAATCAGGGATGTCTTGTTCTGTGGGGGCGTACAAGTCGCACAAAAACACCATGTTGCGATGCCACGTTTTAGTACCAGGTTCTTTATAAATGTTAACGACTGTTTTGGGGAACAGTGGTTTAGCATTCTTGATGGCTTGTCAACCCCCATTATTCTTGGTATGGATTTTCTGACGTCCTGGGGGGTTTGTATAGACGGCAGTGTGAGTCGTTGGACCATCCAGGGCTCTGCAATAAACGTGCCATTTCACCAGTCATCAAAGGGACGCATGACTGTGAATTTGGCACAGTTGGATGAGCTAAGTGATGAGCAACGGGTCACGCTCGAGCCATTCTTGGACAAGCAATTCCAACTTTAAGATGCTGTGGTGACGGGGTTTACTTTCTTTTACTATGTTTATAGTAAATGAAGTATTGTAATCGGGTCGAATTTTCGAATTCGAGCTTTCACCGGAAATACTTGTTTTGAGGTCCCCTGAGTCAAAAAAAGTGGTTTTTAGAAACATACCTGTGTGTGTGTGTGTGTGTGTGTGTGTGTGTGTGTGTGTGTGTGTGTGTGTGTGTGTGTGACAGCCATATCGTATCGAAAGCTTTTTTCGAAAACATCAAATTTGGAATGTAGACTGCATATTACGTCTAGTTGTATGGCGAAGCTTTTAATTGAAATTGGTAAACCGAAAGCTCCACTTTATTTTAAGAATTTTTGAAAACAGCTCTAAAGATTTTGTTTAAACTTACTATGGTTTGTAGACTCATTGATACCTACAACTTTTATTTGAAACTTTTTCCTGGGAAAATTGGAATAAGGATGGTTCTGGGGTGAAGCTTGAGAGTTTGTGTATATCCTACATTATATAGGCTGTATGCATATACAATACATGTACCTATGTATTTGTGTAGTTATAAAGTACTTATAGTTCTTTTAACCAACAGCGAGTTTCATAAATGACAGTAAAAGAAAGTACTGTGACGCCTCGCAGCAGATATTTTTTTCAATGTTATTAAATAGTACCTAAATAGTGACTGTTCGTGAGCTTTGTTGACACATTGTTAACATTTTTTAAACATTAATTTAGCAACTTTAAATTTCTATCCATTGTAAAAAAACGATGGCGAAAAGAAGTTGTCCACAATTTCCGAGGGTGTGGTTCAGATATGTTGATGACATTTTTGCGATTTATAACAGTGAGGAGTTGGATCCAGATTGGTTTTTGGGATTCCTTAATGCGCGACAGTCAGGTTTAAAGTTCACGGCGGAAAAAGAGGACGGTGGAAGTCTACCCTTTTTGGACCTAAAGATCGGTAGAACGGGGAAAAAGGTCTCATTTGATATATATAGAAAACCCACACACACGGACCGATACATAACTTCCGAGTCAGCTTGTCATGGGACTCAAAAACATGCGGTTTTCCACGCGCTGGTGAATAGACTTCTGAACGTGCCATTGACGGATGAACTCTACACGAAAGAGTTGAATTACATAAAAGGAGTGGCGGCCTTTAATGGATTTTCGACCAACGTTGTGGAGTTTATTCTGAAGAAGGCTGTTTGGAGGAAAAAACTGATGGACATCACAACCTTAGGATCTGAGGAGGAGAAACAAAACAAATGGGCGAGGCTGACATTTTTCCCTGGGGTATCTAATAAAATTTCAAACATTTTGAAACAATACGATATAAAGGCAGGATACACGACAGCTAAACTAAAGGATATTTTCCTGAGTTGCAAGGATAAAATACCTGATCTTCAAAGATCAGGTATTTATCAAATTGCGTGTATGGAATGCGAGAAAAGCTATATCGGACAAACCAGAAGAAAAATAGGAACTAGATACAAGGAGCACCTGGCAAATATAAAATATTCCAGAACGGAAAAATCTTGTGTAGCGGAACATAATGTTGAAACAGGCCACAAGTTAGCCGAAGTAAAACTTCTGAAAAATGTTCAACAGAACAAGAGATTGGATGCCATCGAAAGCATTGAAATTTATAAAAGAAAAGGGAAAGTTTTAAACTGGGAGAAAGGACCGATTCAGGATTCGGCCTTATTCGGCGTTTTGGGAAAGGGTAAGAAGAGAATGGACGAAAGGATTGCACCCCCGGCTGCAGCGATTGTAAAAGAGAAAGGGATCGAAAGGACCTATAAATTGAGGTCAATTCGGGACTATTTTGTGAATCAGCACGAAATTGTTCTCGAAGACACTTCAATTTGATCCACTGATGACGAACGCATGGCGTTTGAAATACGTATCTGGAGATACAAAATTAACAATTTGGATTTTTCGGTTTGTGAATTTTTACATTTAATTTTGCTTAAATTCATAACTTGTTTTGTGAATTTTTGTGAATTGTATTTGTGAAATATAATAATTAAGTCCAAAGTCAGCGAAATTTAAATTTTTTTAAAGTTTAAATTAATTAAAATTTTATTTATAAACGCTAAAAAATACATTTAAAAAAATATTCTTAGATTATGTCAATCTTCAAATCAGTTAAGTAAAAAAAAAAATTGTTAAAATCGAGAAATTATTTTTTCTTTGATTTCTTCTCAGACTTATTATCAGTTTTGATTTTCTTAGTCGGTGGCTTGTCGTCGGTTTCTTCACGTTTTTTAGGGGTTAAAAATGCATTGATGGGGCCGTTTTTCTTATGCACTTACCACCCCAGCGGGCGATATAGGCGCTGATATCGAACTTGCGTTTGCATCCTGCATAGTTCAATGAAGCGAATCTTTCCAAAAACGGCTCGTTCGGCCCAGCCTTGGTCGTGAATGCCACAAATCGACCACATTACACCTGAAAATTTTTTTTTAATAAAAGAAAAATTACAAAAAAAATGGGCAAACGTACCAACGTAACCATTTGGATCGTTTCCATCCAAAGCGTAGTGGTCGTTGAAATAAAACAAAACCCGTCGGCCAAGGCTTGCTCTGGCGATTCCGTCCATTCGAGTATCTTCTTAGCCCAGTACATTCGCATAAATCCGTGCAACTTGCCACCACGTTTGTTTGATCAATTCGATTTGAGCCGAGTTCCATAGATCGTCGTGGGTTTGAGAATGTTCAAGTTCTTCCCGCTTGTCTTTGCTAAAACAAAAAATTATTAGTTTTTTTTTTTTATTGATTTTTCCAACGAAAACACATTACCGATGGGCATTTAAAGTTACCTGCGCCCAATTTGTGGCCCCCTTAAACTGATCGTAGTTTGGATTGTAAAAACAAAAATTGTCGCTCAACTCCCGACGTATTAAGACCTCTTCACAGTACCAATCAACGCTTTCAGCGTGTTTTGAGCGCAATTGACGCACGACCAAGACACAACGTTGAGCGGAAATGTGTCCGAAATGAAGCCTGAATGACACTCATGTGGATCAGATCTCACTCCTCACGCTGGAAAAAATTTGTACGGAATAGGGTGTCTCAAATACAGGAGATCGTGGCGGAATTCACAAAAGCGGAATGGCGGCATATCTCAGGCACTATCAATCCAGCGGATTGATTGTGCTTCTAGAGGACTAGCTACATCTCAATTAGAAAATCACAAATTATGGTGGACGGGGCCATCATGGCTCAGTGAGTCGGAAAATTCTTGGCCAAGAAGTAAATTATCGGAATCAACGGAACTTCTCAACCTGGACGAAAAAAGTGCACTTGAATGTCGTCCAGGAGTATCATTGTTAGCGACGTGTTCGCCAACCACTTATCACTGGGATCGCATTATGAAATACTCATCAACAACTCAACAACATTATTGAGAATTACAGCTCTCTGTTTTAGATTTTATCGGAACTTACGGAAAAAGGGTTCAAAGATCGGAACTCATAAAATCTCAAAATCCTCTAGAATGGCGGTTATCACATCAACTGACATGGAAAATGCAAAATTATTTTGGATCAAAGCAACTCAACCGGTATTTTTCAAACATGAACTCAAAATATTACTCTCGGAATCACAATTGCCTGCATCACATCCTTTCACTAAACTCACGGCTTTCATCATCGATCATGACGGAGTTATTCGTGTTGGCGGGCGTCTCACAAATGCGGAACTTGACAACGAAAAAACAAAACATCCGGCAATACTTCCTCGAAACTCAAAACTATCAGAACTCATCATTGACTACTCACACAAATCCACATTGCACGGCGGTACGCAATTAACCCTGGCTCATATAAGACAATCATGTTGGATTATCGGTGGAAGAGCCCCGGTTAAATCTAGCATTTTACGTTGTGTTTCAAGTGCTCGTCAACGGGGGATCCGTGCCCATCAATTGATGGGCCAACTACCTCGAAGCCGAGTTACACCAGCACGACCATTTACTCACACCGGCTTGGATTATGCTGGACCTTTCACACTAAAAAGGTGGAAGGGGCGATGTTCCAAGTTTCAAAAGGGATGGATTTGTGTCTTTGTTTGTCTCACCACTTCGGCATCACATTTGGAAGTAGTCACAGACTACTCTACGGAGTCATTCATCGCAGCATATCGGGGGTTACGTTGACGTTGAGGATGTTCTCTGTAGTTTTGAACCGGGGGTACATCTTGTATGGGTATTTCATTTTCATCCGGTAGATTAAATGATACTCGACTCCTCCCCGGTGGTGTAACTGGTTCAGAGGCCATGTCCTGAAGAATTGACGGTAATGGACTTGTATTTGAAGTTGATGGCAAGTTTACTGGTGTTTGATCTTCTGTAGGCACTGATTGGATAAATGTTGATCGAAGTTGATTGGCATGGCGTTTGAATTCGTAACCATTATCTAATTTTACTTGATAGTGAACGTTACCTAGCCTAGTATTTTGCTTATGTTACCGGGTTTCCAAATATTCTTATTTGAGGTATAAGTTCGAGCTAACACAACACGTTCGTTGACCAATTGTAAATATTCGACGTGCGGTATTTTCAACAGCTTTAGAGTAAACTAAAGGTTTAAGTACATCTAGTTTTATACGCACTTTTCTCCCTAAATATTTTTCAGCCGGTGCGGTGTTTCACCATCTTCAAGTGGTAAGTTTCGCATTGAAAATTCGATTTGTTTTACTTTTTCGGGAATTGAGTTTGGCTGGGTTTCTCTTTAACACTGCGCACATTTCTCTCTGCTAAGCCATTTGAAGCATTTGATGACATGGAGCAATAAAAACTTGTGCAATACCACGCTGTTGGCAGTAAGTAGTACGAAAGAATTCACTTGTGAAAATCGTTGAATTGTCAGAGACCATTTGAAGAGGAAAACCGTGAATTGAAAAGATATTTTCCAATAATTGACAAGTACATAGGTACTTTTAGAAGTTGGGCTGCTTTGTTTTGCCACTTTATTTATTTCGATCCATTTTGATTTTGCGTCGACTAGAATAAGTAAATTGTAACCATTGATTGATTGGCCCTGCATATTCTATGTGAATTCGTTCGAAGTTTGAAGTTGGCTCTTCCCAGTGGTGGACTAACTACCTTTGGAGGCGATGTGTGATTCAATTGACACGTTTCACAAGATTGGCACAGTTTTGTAATATCTTTATCTATTGACGGCCAATAAATGTATTGTATTTTCGAGCTAATTGTTCGCTAATAGTTATGATGTATGTTGAAACGAATATCATCGATAATACCATTTTGAAGATCTTTTCGAAGCTTGGCTATTATTTCTTCTTCATCTTTTTTCGAATAATCGTTGATAATTTGTTTTGAAGTGTCTAATTTATGTAGAATAATATTAAAGTCTCGAATCCAAGTACGGCCAAGTAAAGGAGAAAATCCGTCCGGAACAATAAACAGATTTTGCTCCTAATTTACTCCTAATGGCTTGATAATGCCTTTGTCATAGGATTTGAATGCTATTAGTGTTTGATGCAGTGTAGGTAATATTAGGACATATTGTTTGAAAAGAATTTTGAGGGAGAAGTGAAAATCCACTTCCAGAATCTACTTCAAATGTGACTGGTAATTTGTTTTCGATCAATACAACAGTTGCAAAATATTTTTCTGAATTGGTATTGTTATTATAATGGAGATTTTTAATTATCAATTTATTTGTGTCGTATGTTGAGTTGAACTGAACGTCGATAGATTATTTGTTGAATTTTGGCCATTAATTTTGATTTGGATTTATTGCTGAGTAATGTTTTGATGCAGACTTTTGCTATGTGCCCTTTCTTTGAACATAAATTACATATCAATTTTTCGACTGGCGTATGACACTCTTTTGTCTTGTGATTATTTTTACCACATCTCTTAAACATATCAAAAGCTTGAAAATCCACTCGTGATCGTGACTGAGCTCTTCCTCGAGAGTTTGAACGTTTTGTCTTGAAACCCTAGATCGACAATTTTAATTTTTTTATATTTCAAATTAATTTTATTGATACTAGTATTGACTGGACTGTGATTAATTATTTCTTTGCTACTTGATTTGGTTGATTCGCATAATATTGCCTTTTCATAGATGGTATTAAAGTCACACTTATCTTTTTCGACTTCTAAAAGACGCTGGCAAATATCATCGTCTAACAATCCTCGCGTATGAACTGTGAACGAAGTAATACGTTGTCGATTGACCTTCCACAGTTGCAAGAAAATTTACAGTGCGGCAACAATTGACGTATGCAGTTCAGCTATCTACATATTGTTTGATGGATTCTGTAGGCAGCTGAATTCTTGACAGAAACTTATGCTGTTGAACTATAATGTTCCTTGGCAGCTTTTATCACATCATCGTAATCAGCAGCTTCTAGATCTGGTATAGAGTATAGATTTGATAGAGCTTGATAAACTGAACGGCATTCCCGCTGTATTAACAAATAAACGTTTCTTCATATTTGGATCGTCCGAATATCCTTTGGTGGCACAATAATTTTCAAAACGTGTAATATATAATTCAATAATTTCTTTATTTGCATCAAAAGATTCGAAATGTACAACGACGTTGTGTTTGGATGCTTCACTGGTAGACGGTTGAGGTTTTCTAATTTGTAGAGTTTGACGCATCATCTCCATGAATATTTTAAATTGATTTTCATCCATTTCGATTTATCCTCGTCGTCAAATTGTTGTATATATGTACATATATGATGATATAATGTATTTAAAGAATTGATATCGAAGATAAAGATATCGAACTTGCGTTTGCATCCTGCATAGTTCATGAAGCTGTAATGGTGGGAGTGGATACCCACCTTTTATTTACATTAATATATTTACAATTACATAGGTCAGCGCTGGCCAAGAGCAGATAGAGTTGTTGAGCCGAGTTCCATAGATCGTCGTGGGTTTGAGAATGTGTTCAAGTTCTTCCCGCGTGTAAACATATTCCCGCTTGTCTTTGCTAAAACAAACAATTGTTAGTTTTTTTTTTTTTTATTAATTTTTCCAACGAAAACACATTACCGATGTGCATGTAAAGTTTCCTGCGCCCAATTTGCGGCCCCCTTAAACTGATCGTAGTTTGTATTGTAAAAACAAAAGTTGTCGCTCAACTCCCGACGTATTATGACCTCTTCACAGTACCAGTCAACGCTTTCAGCATGTTTTAAGCGCAATTGACGCACGCCCAAGACACAGCGTTGAGCGGAAATGTGTCCGAAATAAAGCCACGGTGAAAGATTCGATAAAGCATTGATGGTCGGATCGTTTCTCATTGAACCAAATAACTCCAATCGTGAATCGCGAAACGACTCCATTTTTCGGTTCAAAGGACCACTTTGCCCATGTATATTAAAAGGCAAGAATGTATATTAATAATGGACTGTATATTTATAATTTTAATTTAACATTTTCATGTTTTCTATATTGGGTTCAATTTTATAATTGATAATAATAATAATAATTGTTTTCTATACATAACAACGTAACTATGTTACCAACTCAATTTTTATGTTTGGTAATTTTTCCCAAACTGATATAATTTCTTTACATGACTCACTCATGGCAAGATATTCTGCTGCTTGACAGGTTGACGTAGTAGGAAAAGATTGCTTATGGCTTCTCCAAGCTACTGTATAGCTACTGTACAGTTGAATTACTACATAACCGCTTGTTGAAGTTGAATTTTCCTGGTGGTCTCTGAAGCTAACGTTAGTCATAGCTTCCAAGACAGCGGTTTCACCTCTATAGTACAAACCTAAATTAGTTCTTCCTCTTAGAAACCGGAAAATTCGTTTCACTTCTATCCAAACCTCTTCCGTCAGCTTATTCTGTTTTCTAGACAAAACATTTACGGCATAAGCTATATCTGGTCTAGTGGTACCAGCAAGATATAGTAGACTCCCGATGGCCTCTCTATAAGGTGCATCAGTCAACTCATCGGAGTTCCCTTTGTTCTTGATGTTTCTGTTTTTGACTTGTCTAGTTATCATTGCTGTGTCTTGGGCATTGCATTCTTTCATATTAAATTTTTCCAATATTTTTACTTTCTTTTACTACTATATAGATAGTAAATGAAGTATTGTAATCGGGTCGAATTTTCGAATTCGAGATTTTACCGGAAATACATGTTTTGAGGTCCCCTGAGTCCAAAAAAGTGGTTTTTAGAAACATGTGTGTCTGTGTGTCTGTGTGTGACAGCCATATCGTATCGAAAGCTTTATCCGAATTTCACCAAACTTGGTATTTGACTTGGCTACAATTTTCCGGTTCGAAGTTCAGCAAAAGAATGATGGGGAGAATGTGCCTCTCGTTCACCGCTGAAATATTACGGCTGGAAATGAACTAACTCAGGACAGTAACGGGAATTAGAACCGAGGAAACTGCGGACTAAGAAAGTATCTGCAAACTATTGGGGGTGTCTCAACAAAACCCCAAATGCAAACTGTGTGAGGATGGGGAAGAAAGCGCAACCCATGTCATATTTGACGAAGCCCTAACAAAGTGGTGGCACCTGTATGGGATAAATGACGCCCAAACAGGCACAGAAAGCTAAGTACAGGGACTGCTTTCGCTAGGTAGAATGCTGCAACTACTTGTACAAGAAGAATATATATGACCAGAACAGGAGACGTTAGCGGAACGAGCCTTAATCTGATAATCTGCTAACAGTAAAAAAAGTTAGTAACGGTGGGGGGGACAAGTCTTGGTTAAAAAGCTTTTTATTATTTTTTAAATATATAAAATTGCTATAAAAAAATATTCTCTAATATGCAAGTTCCTTTTATATTTTTGTTTTGTATAGGCAAATGTTGGTACAAAAATGTCAGCAAAAAAGCCTACACAAATTCAATTTCATATTCAGAAAAAAATTTCTAAGTTAAAACGGTTAAAACATCATGCTTTCTCAGTTATTCGCCCCTAAAATTTATACGTGTTGTGCAGGTATAAATTTTTTCAAAGACAAATTGATCATTTTATGTAAATATACCGATTTCATTTATATACATGTGTAGAAGAGAAAAAGAAGCATTAAAACACCTAGGAAACATATGCATACCTTTATCTATTCTATATCTATCGCAGTTATTCGCTCCGAATTTGATTGGTCTATTTTATTTTCTTATCTATTAAATTAACTTGAAGTTCCCTTGGACATGTTTTAACAGGGTGACATTTTAGGTCTTCAAGAAGTAGCGGATGAATGTCATAGATTAAACATTCTATTTCATTTGTTGACTGGCAATCCTCCGGATTTGGTCGGGAAGTTTGTTAAGGACCAAAAAGTGGGAGCTTTAATCGTTGATTTTTTACCACTTCGTCCTGTTATGGAATGGCAAGAAACTGTACTTAAGTCAATGAAAGACTCCATTCCAATAATTCGAGTAAATTTATTTTTATATTTCGTCTAAGGGCAAAGTGTTTTTGTTTTTTTAAGGTGGACGCCCATAATGTAGTTTCTTGTTGGGAAGCCTCCGATAAATTAGAATATGCAGTGAGAACAATTCGTAATAAAATCAATAATCAACTAAAAACCTTTCTCAAACCGTTTCCACCCGTGATTAAACACCCACACAAAACCAGTGACTCGAATAAAATCGAGTGGGACTCGCTTTTAGATCACTGTAAAATCGATCGAAGTGTCGATGAAGTGGATTGGGCAATTCCCGGTTATAAAGGCGGAATTGCTATGTTGGAGTCGTTTCGCGATTCACGTATCGAGTTATTTGGTTCAATGAGAAACGATCCGACCATCAATGAATGCTGTATCGAATCTTTCACCGTGGCTTCATTTCGGACACATTTCCGCTCAACGTTGTGTCTTGGTTGTGCGTCAATTGCGCTCAAAACACGCTGAAAGTGTGGACTCGTACTGTGAAGAGGTCTTACTACGTCGGGAGTTGAGCGACAATTTTTGTTTTTACAATCCAAACTACGATCAGTTTAAGGGGGCCGCAAATTGGGCGCAGGAAACTTTACATGCACATCGGTAATGTGTTTTCGTTGGAAAAATTAATAAATAAAAAAAACTAACAATTTTTACTTTCTTTTACTACTATATAGATAGTAAAGGAAATATTGTAATCGGGTTGAATTTTCGAATTCGAGCTTTCACCGGAAATACATGTTTTGAGGTCCCCTGAGTCCAAAAAAGTGGTTTTTAGAAACATGTCTGTGTGTGTTTCTGTGTGTGTCTGTGTGTGACAGCCATATCGTATCGAAAGCTTTATCCGAATTTCACCAAACTTGGCATTTGACCTCCCTATTATACCTAGCTGTGCCGCGAAGCTTTTGGTTGAAATAGGTTAACCTAAAGCTCTACTTTACTCTTGGCGTTTTTGAGCTTTTTCAATTTTGTTCGAAAACGGCTCCAACGATTTTCCTTAAACTTTCTATAGTTTTTAGACTCATTAGTGGTTACAACTTTTATTTGAAACTTTTTCCTGGGAAAATTCGAATAAGGGCGGTTTTGGGGTGAAGGTTTGGAATTCGTATACCTATACCTATGTACATACATATAAGCTGTATAGTGTATACATATTACTTTCTTTTACTATTTAATAGTAAAGGCAGTATTGTAATTGGATCGAATTTTCGAATTCGAGCTTTCAACGGAAATACATGTTTTGAGGTCCCCTGAGTCCAAAATAGTAGTTTTTAGAAACATGTCTGTGTGTGACAGCCATATCGTATTGAAAGCTTTATCCGAATTTCACCAAACTTGGAATCTGGCCTCCATATTATATCTAGTTGTGCCGCAAAGCTTTTGGTTGAAATCGGTTAACCAAAAGCTCTACTTTACTCTTGGCGTTTTAGAGCTTTTTCAAATTTTTTCGAAAACGGCTCCAACGATTTTCTTTAAACTTTCTATAGTTTTTAGACTCATTAATGGCTACAACTTTTATTTGAAACTTTTTCCTGGAAAATTTCGAATAAGGGCGGTTCTGGGGTGAAGGTTGAGAATTCGTATCTACATATAGCCCTTTAGGTTGTATGCATATAGTTCTGTTTATATGTATTGTTACAAAGTGCTTATATTTCTTTTAACTAACAGCGAGTATTTTCATTAATGAAAGTAAAAGAAAGTAGTGTGACGCCTCGCACCAGATATTTTTTCCTGTGTAGGTATTCTGGTTGAGTAATAACCATTTCACGTTTACTTCTATCGCGATATATTTTCATTCCAAGGAAATCTTCTTCTAGTTTTCCCAGAATTTTCATTTCAAACACATTGCTGAAATGATGTACGATTTCTTCTAATTTTTCTGGTGTGTTACTGACTACTATCATAACAACGTCTACATATAAAACGTCTACAATGGCAACTTTTTGTTCTTTTCTCCAGGTAAATAAGCACGGCTCATTTATGTCATTTCCCAAACCTAGTTTGAGTGCTTTCTCGACGGTGAAACTTTTGTTCCATCTTTTGGGGCTTACTTTCAGCCCATACAAGGGTTTTTTTTAGTTTCCAGACTTTGTTTTTTTTTTCTTTCGTATTTTATCGTAGCACTCTCATAACCATTTGGAATTTCCATGAATATGTCCTTCTCCAATGTGCCATGGAGAAAGCCTATTTTGACGTCCATTTGTCTTGCATCTAAATCATATTTGTTTATAACTGCCAGTGCTGATCTTATTACTGGCAGCCTTGATACAGGTGCATAAGTTTCGTTCAACCCATACTTGTTTTCATCTAAAAAACCTCTCACAACCACTCTGGCTTTATGGATGGTGTCTCCTCCATCGTTGCCAATTTTGGTTTTGAAAATGTAAAATGTAAAAAGTACTGTGTTGTATATATGATGATATAATGTATTTAAACAATTGAGAAGTAGATGTTTTTACATTGACAAATAATATTAGACTGACTGTGTTATTATTTTTGATATTGCTAAGGAAAACTAAAACAATATAACATTAATAACAAAAAAAAAAAAAATTACTTAAAAAATGGGCAAACGTACCAACGTAACCATTTGGATCGTTTCCATCCAAAGCGTAGTGGTCGTTGAAATAAAACAAAACCCGTCGGCCAAGGCTTGCTCTGGCGATTCCGTCCATTCGAGTATCTTCTTAGCCCAGTACATTCGCATAAATCCGTGCAACTTGCCACCACGTTTGTTTGATCAATTCGATTTGAGCCGAGTTCCATAGATCGTCGTGGGTTTGAGAATGTGTTCAAGTTCTTCCCGCGTGTAAACATATTCCCGCTTGTCTTTGCTAAAACAAAATATTTGGTGCGAGGCGTCACACTACTTTCTTTTACTTTCATTAATGAAAATACTCGCTGTTAGTTAAAAGAAATATAAGCACTTTGTAACAATACATATAAACAGAACTATATGCATACAACCTAAAGGGCTATATGTAGATACGAATTCTCAACCTTCACCCCAGAACCGCCCTTATTCGAAATTTTCCAGGAAAAAGTTTCAAATAAAAGTTGTAGCCATTAATGAGTCTAAAAACTATAGAAAGTTTAAAGAAAATCGTTGGAGCCGTTTTCGAACAAAATTGAAAAAGCTCAAAAACGCCAAGAGTAAAGTAGAGCTTTAGGTTAACCTATTTCAACCAAAAGCTTCGCGGCACAACTAGGTATAATAGGGAGGTCAAATGCCAAGTTTGGTGAAATTCGGATAAAGCTTTCGATACGATATGGCTGCCACACACAGACACACAGACACACACACAGACATGTTTCTAAAAACCACTTTTTTGGACTCAGGGGACCTCAAAACATGTATTTCCGGTGAAAGCTCGAATTCGAAAATTCAACCCGATTACAATACTTCCTTTACTATCTATATAGTAGTAAAAGAAAGTAAAAATTGTTAGTTTTTTTTATTTATTAATTTTTCCAACGAAAACACATTACCGATGTGCATGTAAAGTTTTCTGCGCCCAATTTGCGGCCCCCTTAAACTGATCGTAGTTTGGATTGTAAAAACAAATATCTGGTGCGAGGCGTCACACTACTTTCTTTTACTTTCATTTATGAAAATACTCGCTGTTAGTTAAAAGAAATACAAGCACTTTGTAACAATACATATAAACAGTACTATATGCATACAACCTATAGGGCTATATGTATATACACGAATTCCCGACCTTCATCCTAGAACCGCCCTTATTCGAAATTTTCCAGGAAAAAGTTTTAAATAAAAGTTGTAGCCATTAATGAGTCTAACAACTATAGAAAGTTTAAAGAAAATCGTTGGAGCCGTTTTCGAAAAAAATTGAAAAAGCTCAAAAACGCCAAGAGTAAAGTATAGCTTTCGGTTAACCGATTTCAACCAAAAGCTTCGCGGCACAACAAGGTATAATATGAAGGTCAAATTTCAAGTTTGGTGAAATTCGGATAAAGTTTTTGATAAGATATGGCTGTCACACACAGACATGTTTCTAAAAACCACTATCTTGGACTCAGGGGACCTCAAAACATGTATTTCTGGCGAAAGCTCGAAATCGAAAATTCGATCCAATTACAATGCATCCTTTACTATTAAATAGTAAAAGAAAGTAATATGTATGCACTATACAGCTTATATGTACATAGGTATAGGTATACGAATTTCTAACCTTCACCCCAGAACCGCCCTTATTCGAATTTTCCCAGGAAAAAGTTTCAAATAAAACTTATAGGCATCAATGAGTCTAAGAACTATAGGAAGTTTAAAGAAAATCGTTGGAGCCGTTTTCGAAAAAAATTGAAAAAGCTCAAAAACGTCAAGAGTAAAGTAGAGCTTTCGTCTAACCGATTTCAACCAAAAGCTTCGCGGCACAACTAGGTATAATATGGAGGTCAAATTCCTAGTTTGGTGAAATTCGGATAAAGCTTTTGATACGATATGGCTGTCACACACAGACACACAGACACACAGACACACACACAGACATGTTTCTAAAAACTACTTTTTTGGACTCAGGGGACCTCAAAACATGTATTTCCGGTAAAATCTCGAATTCGAAAATTCGACCCGATTACAATACTTCCTTTACTATCTATATAGTAGTAAAAGAAATTAAAAATTGTCGCTCAACTCCCGACGTATTAAGACCTCTTCACAGTACCAGTCAACGCTTTCAGCATATTTTGAGCGCAATTGACGCACAACCAAGACACAGCGTTGAGCGGAAATGTGTCCGAAATGAAGCCACGGTGAAAGATTCGATAAAGCATTGATGGTCGGATCGTTTCTCATTGAACCAAATAACTCCAATCGTGAATCGCGAAACAACTCCAACATAGCAATTCCGTCTTTATAACCGGGAATTGCCCAATCCACTTCATCGACACTTCGATCGATTGTACAATAATCTAACAGTGAGTCCCACTCGATTTTATTCGAGTCACTGGTTTTGTGTGGATGTTTAATCACGGGTGGAAACGGTGTGAGAAAGGTTTCTAGTTGTTTGTTGATTTTATTGCGAATTGTTCTCGCTGCATATTCTAATTTACCGGAGGCTTGCCAACAAGAAACTACATTATGGGCGTCCACCTTAAAAAAACAAAAACACTTTGCCCTTAGACGAAATATAAAAATAAATTTACTCGAATTATTGAAATGGAGTCTTTCATTGACTTAAGTACAGTTTCTTGCCATTCCATAACAGGACAAAGTGGTAAAAAATCAACGATTAAAGCTCCCACTTTTTGGTCCTTAACAAACTTCCCGACCAAATCCGGAGGATTGCCAGTCAACAAATGAAATAGAATGTTTAATCTATGACATTCATCCGCTACTTCTTGAAGACCTAAAATGTCACCCTGTTAAAACATGTCCAAGGGAACTTCAAGTTAATTTAATTGATAAGAAAATTAAATAGACCAATCAAATTCGGAGCGAATAACTGCGATAGATATAGAATAGATAAAGGTATGCATATGTTTCCTAGGTGTTTTAATGCTTCTTTTTCTCTTCTACACATGTATATAAATGAAATCGGTATATTTACATAAAATGATCAATTTGTCTTTGGAAAAATTTATACTTGCACAACACGCATAAATTTTAGGGGCGAATAACTGAGAAAGCATGATGTTTTAACCGTTTTAACTTAGAAAAATTTTTCTGAATATGAAATTGAATTTGTGTAGGCTTTTTTGCTGACATTTTTGTACCAACATTTGCCTATACAAAACAAAAATATAAAAGGAACTTGCATATTAGAGAATATTTTTTTATAGCAATTTTATATATTTAAAAAATAATAAAAAGCTTTTTAACCAAGACTTGTCCCCCCCACCGTCACTAACTTTTTTTACCGTTAGCAGATTATCAGATTAAGGCTCGTTCCGCTAACGTCTCCTGTTCTGGTCATATATATTCTTCTTGTACAAGTAGTTGCAGCATTCTACCTAGCGAAAGCAGTCCCTGTACTTAGCTTTCTGTGCCTGTTTGGGCGTCATTTATCCCATACAGGTGCCACCACTTTGTTAGGGCTTCGTCAAATATGACATGGGTTGCGCTTTCTTCCCCATCCTCACACAGTTTGCATTTGGGGTTTTGTTGAGACACCCCCAATAGTTTGCAGATACTTTCTTAGTCCGCAGTTTCCTCGGTTCTAATTCCCGTTACTGTCCTGAGTTAGTTCATTTCCAGCCGTAATATTTCAGCGGTGAACGAGAGGCACATTCTCCCCATCATTCTTTTGCTGAACTTCGAACCGGAAAATTGTAGCCAGTAAGTTTTGAAAAAGGCTTAGTAATGAAATTGAATCAAAAACTGAAATCATTTGAAAATAAGTTAGTGTAGGCTTTTAGATTTATATTTTTGTACTAATAGTTGCCTATACAAAGCAAAATATAAACTAAAACTTTCATATTACCTAAAGAATATTTTTCGTTATCGTATAATAATTCTAATTTTATATATTTAAGAATTTATAAAGAGTTTTCTAGTCAAAAATTCATACCTCCCCCCCTTGGCTACCAAATTTCCCAAGAAATTAACTTAAAACAATTGTTTGAGATTTTTTTTTTAAAACGGTATGATAATATTTTTCAGGATGCAATAAATAATGAGAGTTATCAAAAGGTCTTTTTAAACAATTATTTATTGGCTTATAGTTGCACAATCCAGCAAGTGCTACTTTTAGAGCTGATTACCAGATTGAACATTTTTTTATAGTTTTGGATGGAGCTTTACAATTAAACACGTCATTGAAATACGGTGAATTGGCCACCGTTCCAATCACTCGATATTTATTAGGTGTATGCACGTCATTCAATTGCATCATCAACTGATCTGGGGAGATTAAATTACAGTAAAACTAAAAAATAAAAATTTTAATTTTGCACATACGAATTGTGATTTTATGTAACGTACCTTTGCATAACTCACGAAAAATAATTGAGATGGCGTTAATTGTGTTAAGTTACCAGCCAAGTACAGCTCTTTGGTTTCACCTTGTTGAAATTTTTGGAAAGCCTCATAAGTGACTGTAAGACCATCAATGTCAGCTATATTTTCACCTAACGTCTTCAATCCATTAATCTATTGAAAATTGTAAATAGGTAATTTCAAGTTATAATTTTTTTTTTCTTTAACAACTTTAGTTCCTTTAAATTGTGTGTCTTTCAATTCTTCAATTTCCAAATTTTGATAGAAATCGACGAAACATTTTGTTCTCTTTATGTATTTGGATAAACTTTCGCTGGTCCACCAATTGTTAAAGTTACCTCTTTCGTTCATTTTCATTCCATCTTTGTCGAACGTGTGAAGAATCTCATGACCGATTATTGCACCTAACATCCCAAAATTTATAGCCCTAAAAATCAACAGGTTTTTAATTTTTTAAATTTTTTTTTCTATTGTCTTACGCGGGTCTTTCATTTTCAAACATTGGATAATCCAAGATTGCATTAAAAATATCTGGAAAAAAATGTTTTTTTTAAATTTTCAATAATATCCAAAAAGTGAAAATTTACAAAATTTATTTTCTGTGATGCTATTTCCTGCATTGACTTCCATTGGAAATGTTTGTCTAGAAAAAATTCATTAATTTTTTTTTTTTTTTTTTTTTTTTTGGTGCAACAATCAGTCACGGTACCGTTCAATCACTGCTTGTGCATTTTGTGAGGCGACTAGATTCAAGTCGCTACTCCTCTTCCATCTAGCCACGACCATTTGATTCTCATAATAGTCATCGCCGACCACCAAATCTTTGTACTCCATATCCAAGTAACTGACATTCAAGAAGTTTTCTTTGTAACCAATTACAATTCCCAACGCCTGTAATTTATGCAAGGCCGCAGCTCGTGTTTTTTCATCAAACATTGTCGTGCTATTTACCCGCCGTTCCACCGACATCTTAATAATTTCTGCTAATTTTTTCGAGCCTTCCAATTTCTTTTTATCGACGTTCTCTTTGAGATATTCATAGCTCAATGCACGCTTAAAGTTTTCAGTCACCATTATTACGCACTTTAACTGTTTGAAGTAACTGAAAAGTGTTGAAAAAGAGTTAACATGATATTGGTTTTATGGTGATATCAATTACTTGGCTCTTTTGTCTTTATACAGTTCGGATATCTCGTTTAGTTCCTTGAAAAAGTCTTTGGTGTTGAGGAAAAACTTTTCGATTACCTTCCAGATCATAAAATTGGCTGAAATTAAAGTTGAGAACCTTTTGAGTACCACACTGAAAGTGGCTGAAAGTCATCTAAGTGACTGAAAAAGTGATCTCGAGTCAAAATTTTAAAAAACCTCAATTGAGCCTGGTATAGCCTGATTCTTTTGATGTGGTCATTTGCCGCTTTGATTTAAAACTTTCTTCAGCCTAAAAACGCTGAAAACAAACGTTAGTAAGTGCTTTCAGGCTGAAAATGGGTTAATTTCCCTAGATCTTATAATCCATTTTACCTAGATAGCCTGAAGTCAGGGTATGATAGGTTGAAATGAATTTTAAAATGTAGGGATATGTTTCAGCCTGGTAGCACCTACTTACGTTCGTTTTCGTTGAAGAAGGTTTTAAATCGAAGCGGCAAATGACCACATCAAAAGAATCAGGCTCTACCAGGCTCAATTGAGGTTTTTAAAATTTCGACTCGGAATTGCGCATTTTCAATCAAGACTTTTGGACTTTTAACTTGTTATTGGTTAATTTGATGAAAAATTGATTCAGATAATTCTTGTACTTCTATAACTTTGCCATAAGTGGCTTCAGACATTTTTTCTCAGACCAAAGCCTACCGAGATACTCAAAAAAAAAATGCCATAACCCTTACATGATTGATTTTAGTCTCCAACTTTAGGCCAAAAACTTCTTACAGGTTGATTTAACAAGAAATTTTTTTTTATAAAACTTATTCAACTTCAATTTTTCTACAATTTTGTTTCTGAGAAATTTTTTATTAGTTCAAAGCTTACTGAGATATCATGCATATAAAAGAAAATTTTAGCAATTTGATTTTTAGGCTCTAATTAGAAGCTTTTATCTTATTATTAGCAAGCTTAGGGAAAATTTTTTTCGAATTATACTTTTGGACTAAAAAATTCTTTAGAGGTAGTTCAAAAATTTTTTTACTCATACCAAGTACTACCGAGATATTTCAGAACAAAATTGCATTAAATGCAATAATTATGCTATTAATTTTACATTATTGATTTTTCACAAATTTTCTTTATACAAGACTTTTAAATCTTTAAGTTTTCTATCAATTTGCATTAAGAATTTTTTTTCTTAGATCAAAACCCACTGAGATTTTACGGTTAATTACTCGAACGATTACCAATGTGAATTTTAGTTTTCAATTTTAGGCCTAGAACTTCTTACAGATTGATTTTATAAAAAAATATTTAAAGTAACATCTGCTTTACTTTCATTTAGCTACAATTTCGTTCCTGTGGAAAATTTTCTCAATTCAACGCCTACTGAGATATTTAAAAAAATAAAGGAGCAAAATGTCAATCGTTAACAATTTGATTTTTTGGTCCTCTTTAGAGGCAGTTATCTATTTATTACTAAGTCTAACGACAATTTTCTTCAAATAAAATTTATAGACCAAAAAATTCTTTGTAGACTTTTAAAGGAAATTGTTTTTCTTAGACCAACGCCTACTGAGATATTAAAGAAAAAAGTGCACTATCATACCTAAAACTCGAGTGTCAGTATTTTCGATGAGGTGGAGTAAGGCTTTTAAAAATTCCATGTTGTCAACAATGATCGCCAACTTGGGAGAGACCTTAACATTTGTGTGCTCGAACAGGACTTTAAAAAATTCCAACCAATCAATCTGAAAGTCATGCAAATTTTGACAAAAAAATTGTATGCAGTATGAAAATACGCCAAGTGCCCTTAATTCTGGTTCAATTTAAATTATAATTTAAAAAAATTAAACTTTAAGATGCCATAAAATCTCATGAGCGTGTGCCATGATATTTAAGATTAACTGAAGGTTTTTTTTTTGTAAATATCTCAGATTCTGTGCTTTTTAGGTGATTTTAGGTTATGTTACAAGTTGAACAACTTAAAATTCTCTACAAGCTTGGTTCTTGTAAACTTTTTGTCGAGTTAACCGTTTTAAAGATAGAATCCAATTTGTGTTAGGTTTGGTTGCATTTAAATTTTTTATTTTTTATTATAAGATTCGTTGAAAATTTTCTGTTCTACAACTTCATACATAACCTAAAATGTCGTAAAAAATATAAAAAAAAAGAGATATTTACAAAAATTTAAACCTAAAAATCTGGTTCTTTTAGATTTTGACATATAATAAAATATCTCTTCAAATTAACCTAATTTTAAGGGAGAGGGGGTCACTTGGGATACTTTCATTGTTGGACCCATACCCTTTTTTCGGGCGAAAGTATCGGATTGGTCAGGTTTTCCAGTTCTTTAATGGTGAAAATATATTTGCTGGACATTGAAAATGATGAGTTAATATCGAGTTCCTTGTCGGGATCGGGACTCGAAATATTGGCAAAGAGCACCTGAAACTTGCCAACGTCGGCCAAGTCCTGCGTTTCATTGTTGGGCGTGCTGTCGGATAACACTCCATTGTCGCTCTCGTCAAATGGTAGCATGGCCATGAGCTGCTTTGCAAAAATAGTGAAACTGACTATGAATTTTTTTTTCTCCGTAACATCGATTGTTTTAATGGGACTCTCGACTTGAACAAGCTGTAATTAGAGAAAAATTGATTGCTTTTTGTTTTTTGTTTGTTTTTGTTTTTGTTTTTGTTTTTGTTTTGTTTTTTGTTTTTGTTTTTTGCATTGTTGTTGTTTTTGGTACTACTTTTTTTTCGTTATCAACCAGGTTAACCGTTAGACAACCAACTCCTGTTCTGATAATGTATTTCTGTTGTACAAGGATTCTTGCTTATTCTAGGATCAGCATTCTACCTAGCTGAAGCAGTTCTTCTACTAAGATTTTTGCGCTATTTTTGCCTGTTTGGGTGTCATTTATCCCATACAGGTGTCGCCACTTTTTGAGAGCTTTGAGTTGGTTCCTTCCCAGTCGTAAAAGCAAGTGGCAGATTTACCCCATCATTCTCTTGCTAAGCTTCTGACCGGAAACTTCTAGCCAGTATTTATTTTTCTGCTATCTCAGCCGACTTTTTATTTCCCTTTTGACAAGAAATTTGGTGATCCTCACTTTAGGACTTTAGATTCATGAGTGGAGGCGTCGAATTAGCTCTAGCGCAAGCATCAACTTCTTCATTGCCCTCTACTCACTTAAGCCCCGGCATCCAATCAAGTTTGACTCGGTTGTGCTTTGCCAGGTCCTCCAGAAGTTGACGTCACTCCAACATTAGTGCTACTTACCATAGGATAAAGTTTTATGTTGTCCTTTGGATCGCTGCTGGTTCTGATGTCGAACAACGTTGGCGTGTCGTATTGACGAATCAGTTTTGCGAGGGTTTGAGACCAGGAAAAAGATTTCTTCTGCCAGGTCGGGTTCTTCAGGGGCCACCCACCGAGATCTTCCACAGATTGTTTGATGGATGCCGTCCATTTTGGAAGTATTGTTGGCTGCACTGAAATTTAATAAAGTTTTATTCTTCCAAATTGGAAGCAAAATTCTTTTGTTCACCTTTTTCGCAGACTGAATAAAATCTTTTCATCTTTTTCACGCCTGCTGGATCGCTCGGTTTGGTTTCCGTCAGAATTTTCTTGAACGTCTCCAAGAGGCTTTTCAGCATTAACATGGAAATCGATACGTTTTGTTCGGTGTTCTCTTTTTTGTCTTTCAACCAATTGCCACATACGTACTGATAGAAATTCTTGCACGGATCGGCTGAAAAATCGATGGATTCCATAAATAATTTGGCTGGAAAACGAAAAAAATTTTTTAAAATTTTTCAAGATTTTTAATGTGACCATTTACCAGTTTTTTCGCAGATTTTTGATTTACAAATCGTTTTCCCGATAGATTTACATTGTAATTGATTTAAGTGAAAATTTAGAAGAAGAATTACTCTAAAAAATAAGAAAAATTAAAGAAACTGAATGAAAATTTTTAAGGAATAATCTCACAAGCATAACTTGTATAAGGAACACATTTTCAATAGAGGGGACAGTGGATTTTGATTTGCTTTAAGAAGAAAATTTATTGGTTTAATTGATTTATAAACATATTTTTGTTCGATTTACTTAGGAAAATTGATTTTCTCATAATGTGAAAGTTGATTGCTAAATCGAGACGAGATTTGTTAGTTGGATGTCGACACTGTAATAAAATCTTCGGAAAAACAATCAATTTTTAACTTTTTTTTTCAAACACTGTATGGTTCCTTCAGGACAGCTGAAAAACATGAAGTATTGATTTAATAAGTTTAAAAGTTACAGCTTGATTTAATATCTGATAAAATAAAATTTAATCAATTGGAAGGTGTAAATTATGTTTTTTATCCTGGGCTTATTTGCATTGTAAAAGTGTATCGATGCATTATTCACTTAGGGGCTTCTTAAAATTTAACATGGTCGAAACTCTAAAATGATAAAAGATTATATTAGAAATTGTCACAGTGTGACTAGAACCCAGCTTCGTTTTGAGATCTTACAAAATTATTTAGTTTAGTTGGTTTTAGTCGAAAATGGAAACATTTGTGTGACACACCGTATGGTCACATCGTTAAACTTTCGTTAGCCTCAAATTAAAAACGCTAATTTTCATTCTTATTAAGGTAATCATAGTGTAAATTCTAAAATATTTTTTAATTTTTATAATATTGAAAGTCGTGACCACACGGTGTGCCACACTTTTTTTATTTTTATAATGACGACTATCTTGTAACTTAAAATTTGATACTTATCACAATGTTATTCATTTTTCGAAGGCTTCTTTTATAATTTTTCTGAGATTTTCTCATTTTAGAATTGCATTAAAATGTTTAAGTTTCCACCTTCAGCTAATCAGGACTTGATAAGAAATTTGTTTTGTTTCACGACTCAGTTTAGAGCTAATATTTTCTTATCAACGTAGAATTATGAAAATATTGATAAAATGCATTTTACTGATAACAATTGCAACTGTAATGTGATAACAAACTGCAATAACCTGGTTTGGTTGGTTTTAAACGATATTTTCTTAAATATCCTTAGATATTATAATTTTAAGTCTGGTATAGGCAACCAATGTTTCGTATATGTAAAGCAAAAAGCCGACACACATCCATTTAGTATCTAAGAGAGTAAATTTTGATATATTTGGTCCAATGACTAAACTATAAATTGGGCGGTGTAAAATGCTGTTTTTAATTCTGGAAAGATGCATTATTAGCAATGCAATAGTGCATTGGGGTGTGCATGGTGCATGAGGTTCTTATAATTTAAAATTGCCAAAAATGAAAGGAACTAAGATTTGAAGTTATGAGATCTTATGAAGCTTTGAAATATTTAGTTGAAAGACTTAATATGGAATAAGTACTAAGATTACTTCTAATTTTTTTAACATTGACTGGTGTGACCACATGGTGTGTCACACTTTTTTCCAATTTATCCAGATACTAATATATTGATACGGCACAGGGGTAGTGGTTTCCCCACTTCTATGAACCCTTGATGTGGATGACCTCTTAGTTAGACTGAATAGTGTTGGATCCTGTGTAGGTGCATAGAGTAAGCTGATTAGTGTAGGATATCCAGGGATATGCAGATGACATAGAAGAATCACGACACTATCACAGAACAGATCTCCGACGCGGTGAGAATAATGGTAGTGTAGGGAGGTGAATAATCCCTCTAAGACGGTGGTGCTGCCTTTCACTCGTAGGAGAAAGCTGGAAGGTTTATCGCCTCCAGTTCTCTTCGGAAAGCGAGTACAATTTTCAAAAGTAGTAAGATACCTGGGCTTGATACAAGATGAGGATTAACCAGCAGGTCCAGCGGTCCATCCACGGCAGCCATGGAGACTCTGCTTGATCACATAGGCTGCAACTGAATAATGTTTGGTGGTCAACTCGGTATAGGCAGGCAAGAATTGTGGACGTTATTGTCAGCTCCTTTCTGGAGATGGTAAATGACTGGATATCTTACACGGTAACTTTAAAGTACAAGGTAGAATAAAGAATCACATGTGGTTCTCGGATGGATCGGTTATAGACGCAGGATCTGGCGTGGGAGTAGTGGAAGGAGAGTCAAAAAGGGGCATCTCGGCGCCTCTTGGGGGTTCGACCATTATTTTTCAAGTGGAAATAATGGCCATTGCTATATGTGCCAGAGAAAATTTAGATTTGAGCTTTCGAAATAGGAACATATCGATTATCTCTGACAGTCAGGTAGCACTAAAAGTGATCGTCAATACAACGATGAGTTCTAAGCTGGTACTAGAGTGTCGGCAACTTCTGGGGAACCTGGCAAAACACAACCGAGTCAGACTTGGTTGGATGCTTGCGCTATGGCTGGTTTGATGATCCCACTCGTCGGTTCAGAACCTGGAATGAGGACCACCAAATATACTGTCAAAAGGGCGCTGAAAAGTCGGCTGAGACAGCAAGAAAATAAATACTGGCTAGAAATTTCTGGTCAGAAACTCAGCAAGAGAATGATGGGGAGAATTTGCTCCTCCCAGAAAAATTTACTTTTGATTTTGATTTTTCATTTTCCCAGATAAATCTTAACGGCGCCTTTGTTGTTCAATTTGTTATCAGAAAACTGAGAAAAACTGGGGATAATTTTTAACGTTCATTTGCATCTAATTAGTTGAAAAGATCTTAATCATAACACAACAAATTATTCGAGGTAAGAACTTCACATACAATCAAGGTTTTGATAGCAAAAACCTTGTCGTGTGATTCTTAAGACTACACTTATACCTTAACTAGAGGAAGACTTTTTGATAGATCCCGTAAACTGTAGTCAATTATAACAAGTTAGTCAATCAACGTATCGGTTTAAAAACCTTCTAACTTTTCACGATTTTAAGTACTTAGGAACTTCAAAAAATTACTGCTTCAATTTTAACCCTGAACCATCCATTAGAAACCCCAATTAGAATAATTCCTATTCAGATTCCCCCAATTGACTTTTACATTAATTTGCTTAATAAACTCTTATCACGCACAAAACATCATAAAAATGTTTCGCCAATCACAGGATCTGATAAGAAATTCGATCCACAGCTCAACTAAAAACCAAAATTTTCCTATAAATATGGAATGACAACAAGATTTAAGCGTACAAAGAAAATTTTCCAGAAAAACATTTCTTAAGATGACCAACTGGTTGATTTCCTTGGTAGTTTTGGTCTTGTTATGGGGCCAAAAAACAAATACAGAAGCACGAGGCGATACTGAGGTTATTTGTCCACCCCCGGCAAATCCATCGGCCAAATATTTTGAAAAGGTGCAACTTTCAAGACCTTGGTGCAATAACATCACGTTGGGATACAACATTTCGGCCGGTGATTGTTACAACTATTGTCACGTGCGTTTCAATGGCACTGTGACACTGCACACGTGTCCTGAGGGTTGGGAATTCGATCCGGACCAGGAAGAATGTATCGATCAGGGTTACATATTCTTGTACTGTCCCGATTCCAGATGTCCCCGCAAGGATTTCACCTTTCCCGTTTTCTTTCGAGCCTCTTCATGCCAATCTTACTATGAATGTTCCAATGGAGATGCGATTAAGTTGGATTGTGCCAAAGGAACGAGATGGTCTAACATTGGTAATGGTTGCTATCCTCCACCTACTGATTGCATTGATCTTCCCGATCCAAACGACGAATGAGTTGCATAATTAAATCTGATTTGCATCAATAAATTTTTTAAAAATTTAATGAGACCTAATTATTTTGGTTTGTTCATCCATGAAAATGCTTTTGCTTAACAAGGCTTATCTTAAAAATTTGATAAGATTTTTACTATAAAACACCTGGGTGTTAATTGCAGGTATCAGTTGCAAGTTTAAGACGAACAATGAGTAAGTTTTCAATGACACTTGTTGGCTGGTTGTTTGCTTCTTAACACTTTCTTTTAGATACTTTGGTTTATTTGGGTCTCTTGTGTATGGGGAGTTTGGTATTGGCCGATCATCCAATCAAGTTTGACATAACGTGTCCCGAAGACGATGGCAAGCCGGCTGTCGGAGTGATTCCATTTAACATAACCGCCGGTAATTGCGAGCACTACTGTGAGGTGTCCTTCGAAAAGGTCCGTTTGCGTAAGTGTCCCGAAAATATGCAGTACAGTTTAGATACAAACACCTGTGAATCGGCCCGGGAGGTCGGCTGTCCAGGATCGCGGTGCATGAATCAACAGTACAACTTGATGTACGTGCGGGCAAACAGTTGCAGTCAATACTATGCGTGCGGCTCCACGATTCACTACTCGTTTTGGCGTGTTTGTATCTTGGGTCAGGTGTTCGACGTTCGAAAGAATCACTGCACCTGGGATCAGTCCAAATGTAGACCGTTGTATTAAAAATCCTAGTTGGCAAAAATATTTTTGTGTGATGTAAAAATAAATGAAAATTTTCAAAAATCTTTGCTTTCATTTTTAAAATACTTTCAAGTTGAATTTTGAATATTTGAAATCCCTTACAATCCCCCCCCCCCCTGCCTAGGTTGTTTTCTTTTCTTCATCAACACTACCAATAAGATGTATTGTAATGTAACTCTCTGTTTTGTCAAGAGAAGCATCCGGTTTCTGAAGAAAGCCAGCACCTACCTAGGGTCTACCCTTGATATCTCACCAGATGTCAGTTGTCGATCTAATCTATCTAATGAAGATAATAATTTAAGACACAAAAGCCCATGTAGAGGCTTATTAGAAGCCTTACGCTCCCTTTCTTTTTAATCCCATTATAATAACAGAAAATTCAAATTTTTAGGTGTTGATTGTCGACCGAGTTGTTTTGTTTTTCAAAACAGTTATGTTTGATGAATTTTCATAACTCAACTGATCCCAAAAGCATTTTATAAGAGGCTATTAAAAATTTCATAAATGTTTTCTTATAGAAGGCTTTGACTGAGTTTCAGTTTTTATTTTGTGAACCAATCACAGCCCTTTTGAGTTCAAAATTTGTTTCTAAACTACAATAAAATTAAGTTTCTGAAATTTTGATGATATATTAAAAACCATCAACAGTATAGGAAAATTTGACAGAACAAAATTTCTTGGGACAACGATTTTCAATTGGAAACTGTTTGAATTTTTCTTCTATCACTAACCGTTTTTGAGTTATTAACGTATTTTCTTTTTACTCTACGAGTATTAATAGATATGGAAAAAGAGAACATAGTAGCCTTTGATTGTCAACATATAATTACCAATGAAAATCTTTCATTTGCTTTTCCTGCCAATAAGCGTAGGTCTAATCAAAGACTACTAGATTGGTAAAAATTTAAGTTGTATAACCTAGGATGATAGAAAATCATTATTTTTAAAGAGAAAAAATTAAGAAAAAAGTGTGACACACCATGTGGTCACACCGTTGGTATTTTAAAAAAATTGAAAAAATTCAACATTTATACTCCAATGTAGTAAATAAAGCTCAAAATAAATGATTTACTCGTAAATTTTGACAAACAACAGTGTGAACCACATGTTGTATCACACTTTATATTTGAATTTTTTACTTTAAATTTTCAATAAATTAATTATTGAGTTATTCTAAAATTTAAAAAAAAATTTGTGAAACATTATGCGATCACACATCCTTCAATGATAGGAAATTCAAAAAAATGTTATGATTTTTATCCTTAAAATTTATTTTTTATTGGGCCACCAGTCTAAGAAATTTAATTTTTTTTTTCAATTTTTACATTATCGAAAAGTGTGACCATATGGTGTGTCACAGATTTTTTTTCCAAATTTTAAATGAAAGAAAATGCTTTTCAATAAATCAAAGCTTAAGATTTTGATTACTTAAGTAAAATGTGTGACACACCGTGTAGTCACAACTTTCGGTAATGTGAAATTTGAAAAAAAATTATAACTTTGTCAAATTGGTGACCCAATGAAAAATAAGTTATAAATACAAAAAAAATTCTTTGAGTTTCCTATCCTGATGTTTTGAAAATTTAAAGTAAAACTTCAACTAAAAAGTGTGACACACCATGTGGTTCACACTGTTTTTTGTGAATATCCAAGTGAAAATAATTTGGTTTAAACTTTGTTTAGTTCATCAAGGGAATAATTGTTATGATTTCTTCAAATTTTTCAATTACGAACAGTGTGACCACACGGTGTGTCACACTTTTTTCTTCATTTAATCATTTCGAAAAAGCTCTTAGTAAATATTACCCAAGAAATGGTCTTTATCTGTAAAAATTTGCATGGGATTGCAAATGCATAGCAATATTTTCGATTTTGCAAAGAAAAACGAAGTGGTCTTTGACTATTAACAGATTATGACCAATGAAAAGCATTCATAGTTGTTCCAACCAATTAACAGCGAGCAAATCAAAAGCTACTTGATTCAGTGATTAATTTTTATTAATAGATAAGAATATTGAACACCTATTACGTTAATGAGTTTGTTTTTCTCTAATTAGAGAAAAATTTTGTTAAATTAACCATGAAAATTCTAAAAGATCTATTTTTGAAATGAATTCAAGCGAACATTTTAGAAAAATCCTAATGATCTATGACAAATTATTAATAGAAGTAATTACACAGAACTTAAATCATAAAATTTTTTTTCAGAGGTGCATTCAAGTTTTTGATTTAGATGCACCTCTGGTGGCTCACAGATTAAGAAAAGACCACACAAATTATTATGTTAAGTCTGTGAGCCACCAGTGGCTCACATCATTATGCTTTTTGGAAAAATGTGTTTTTCACTCATACTTTCCCTCCGAATCACTTCAATGTTGCTAAGTTAAAAACTTAACTAAAGTTAACTTTAATGGTAGAAAAAAAGTTAAAAAATGAAAAGAAACATAAAGCTATCAGAAACAATAAAAAACTATGAAATTTTCAAACAAATGACTAACGAAAACAATATAAATTATCCTTAAATTTTTTTCATGTTGTTTCATATTTCATTAGAAGATCACTGTGAACCACAAGTGGCTCACTGAATTAGAAAAAATGTTTTTGACCACACAAATTATGTTGAGTCTGTGAGCCACCAGTGGTTCACATCGCTATGTTATTTGGAAAAATTTGTTTTTACTCATATTTTCTTACCAAATCACTTCTTAGTTGCTTTATACATAAATGTAAAACTTAATCAAGGTTAACCAATGATAACTTAGACAATTTTTTTTTTTTTTAGTTAGAAAGCGTGAACCATTGGTAATCCACAAAATTCAATCTAATTAAAACAAGTTACTTAAAAATATTTTTAGAGCCAACAATGAAAACAAAAAACTATAAACTTAAAAGTATCAAAAACAGTTGACCTTTCAAACAAATGACCAACGAAAACAACAACGGATTGTCCTTCTATTGTTTATTTGTAGTTTATACGTATTTCATAACAACCTACTGGTGATTTACAGATTGAGATCTAACAATAAGAAAAATTAATTCAATGAATTGGTCTGAGCACCAATGTGGGTATATGGGGTCCTAGTCTGCAGTGTGGCAAGGCCTAGTAACTTGGAAATGGTTAGAAGGTGCCAAAGTAATCGATCATTTCTAGGGGTTGACAGAAGGAATGACATTATTTGACGTGATCTGGGTGTTGAAGATGTCATGTGGTATATTTAAGGACTGACAGAAAGATACGTGGAAAGAGTGGAAATGCATCCAAACGAGCTTCAAAAGCGATAGGAGAGCCTCCCCCCTCGCTCAAGAGACTAAAATGAAACAATTTTAATAATTTTAACTTTCTTGTACTACCATAATATAGTAAAGGAAGTAAGTAATGTAATTGGGTCGAATTTTCGAATTTGAGCTTTCACCGGAAATACATGTTTTAAGGTCTCCTGAATCCAAACAAGTGGTTCTTAGAAATATTTCTGTGTGTGTGTATGAAAGCCATATCGAATCAAAACCTTGATCCGAGTTTAATCAAATTTGGAATTTAGTCAGCATAATACATCTAGTTGGGCCGCGAAGCTTTTCGTTGAAATTGGTTAACCAAAAGCTTAACTTTACTCTAGGAGATTTTGAGTTTTTTCATTTTTTTTCGAAAACGGCTCTAACGATTTTCTTTAAACTTGCTATGGTTATTAGTCCCATAAAAGCCTACAACTTTTATCTGAAACTTTTTCCTGGGAAAATTCAAACAAGGAGGGTTTGGGGGTTAAGGGTGGGATTTCGTATATAAGTAGAGGCTTTATGCATATAGTTCTGTTTATATAGTTATAAAGTGCTTATAGTTCTTTTAAACTACAACGAGTTTCTTAAAATCAATTACTGTGACGCCTCGCAGCAGATATTTTAAATTGAATGTCAATGTATGTATGTCCAATTGTTCCCTTGCGACTATGACCAGAGGAATGACATTAATGGATTTAATTCATTTTATTGTGTAGTTGTTGAAATATTGAAGGCTTGGGACTGTACGGATCCAACTCCCACATAAAAAGAAAAATGAAAAAAAAAATTATTCGTTGCAATAAAAAGATTTTTTACTTTATTTTTCATTACTGGGAAAATTGAAAATCATAACCAGTTCGTAAACACAGACGAATGTGTGTTGAAAGTTTTGCGACAAAAGCACGTAGATATTTGCATTTTGCAAATCGAATCTTTCCTCATCTTTCACCACCTGTTGTTTGTTTCTTTGATTTGAAAATATCGAGAATTGAGTTTCGATTTTCAATCTAACTTTCGTCCAACTCCATGCATCTTGTTGAAACATTTTTCACAACAATTGCAAAACAATTGGCAATTTATTGTTAATGATCCATTTTACGGTGATCGATAATCGGTTGCTTCTGGTATAAATTCGGGGTGAAGGAAACATTTTAGTTAGAAACTTTTTTCGGTTACAATGCGTAAGTTTGATTTAGTTATCGATTTTTTATGAAAAGTTTTTTTCTTTTGATATATCATTGTTAAAATGCATTTTTATTGTTGTTGCATTTTTAATGAAAATTTTTTTTTGTTTGTTTATAGAGTTCCAAGTAGCAGTGGTCGTCAAATTGTTGTCGTTGGTGTTCCCTGTTTGGGGTGTCGGGGCTTCATCTGCCGGCGATCCCGTGTATTTGACGGTCAAGTGTCCCGACGATGAGGGAAAATTAGCGGCCCGCGTACTACCCTTCAACGTGACGGCCGGTAATTGCCACCATTACTGCGACGTGTCCAATGGCCGGGTCCGTTTGCGCAAATGTCCCGACGACATGCAATTCAGCATTGATACGAACACCTGTTTGCCAAAACGAAAGGTCAACTGTCCCAGTAGCCGGTGCAACAAGAGAAACAACGAAATGTATTGGCGAGACGATTCGTGTTCGTATGCATACAAATGCAACTCGTGGTTCCACTATCCCGAGAAGATCCGTTGCGGAACGCATGCCGTCTGGAGCCAATGGGACCGAAAGTGCGTCACCGACATGAACAAATGCATCCCCCTTGACTAACACAAGTATGCACATATTTTTCTTTTGTTTTAAGTCTTTTGTCTTTATCAAGATCTTAAGAGAGCTGAAAAAAATTGTAATCAATATTTAAGAATATTTGTATGATTTATACCAGTGGTTCCCAACCGTCTTATGAATCCTCAAAAATTCCTAACATGATTTATACTAGGGGCCGGCATCCTTTGATTGTAAAAGGGCCAAATATTTTACGTGGGGCTTAGCCCGGGCCGCACTTGGGCAGTGGTGGACCTAATGGTTTTACTATAATATAGTAAAGATTTTGAGTTTTAAGACCTTTTGAGGTCTCCTGATTCCAAAGAAGTGGTTTTTAAAAAAATACCTTTCTGTGACAGCGACATCGTATCGAAAGCTTCATCCAAATTTCAACTTGTAATTTCACCTTTATCTTATATCTAGTAGTGCCACGGAGCTTTTGGTTGAAATTAGTTTACAGGAACCCCCGCTTTATTCTATGCATTTTTTTAAACATAAGTTACGAGAATGTACCAGAATGTTCTCCAATGTTCGATACGATTCAAAAACCGTTGACCATTAAATAACAAATTTTTTAAATGTCTATTATTGAAGTTTCGTTTGAACAATCTGGAATGTTTTGTCCCTTTCTATGGCTGTTTGCTAAAATTTTTTACGGATAGTTTTTAACAAATGATCATTTTACAAAAGATTGCTGTAATCATTTGCAATATCTTGACAAAACGACTAACAAAAACCAGTAGGTGTATGAAAATTTAGTTGCTCTAAAACTTTACACACTATACCTGCAATATACTGAAGAGTATCGAAAATGAGATATTAACAAAATATCGAATTGGAGAGCTTTGAGCTTGAATATCTTGATATAAGGGTTGACTTAAGTTGCCTTATAAAACGTTTTATTGTTATTAAGTATAGGTATTCAAATTGTTTTTTGGTTCTTAGTTTTGTGATTGGCCGCTTATTTTATCTTAAAAAACTGAACTACTGTAAAAACATACTTTGTATGAAAAATTGTGTGACACACCGTGTGGTCACGCCATTATCTAATGGAATGAAAGTAATTTTTTTTTTGCTTCTTATTAATTGACCAGTGTATAAATGTTGAAAATCTTATAACTTTTTCATTCTCTCATTACTGAACGGTGTGACCACACGGTGTGTCACAACTTTTATAAATTTATTTTGTCATTGTTTAACGAAAAGAGACCACTAATGAAAAATTTTAAATAGAGAGCTTTTCCCTTTTAAGGCATTCATTGAGTTTGAAAATGGGTTAAGTCAATTTTCTTAAACAACTTAGTTTTTTTAAAAAGCTAGGCTTTTACAAAAATGCATTTAAAATTGTAATCTCTTTGAGCATATAACTACGAATATTAATAACAATTGAATTCTTCCACTAAAAATGAAGTTTTGAACATTTTTTTTTTATAAATAATTGGAAACAATTTTGTGACACACCGTGTGGTCACGTCGTTACGTTTTAGTAATTCAAATGAGTTTTAAAAAAATATTTTCTTTTCGTTTCTGGTTTAATGTATAAATGTTAACAATTTCAAAATTTTTTCATATATTCATCATTAAACAGTGTGACCACACGGTGTGTCACATTTTACTTTAACCTCAATGGCACTTGTAGTTATTCTAAAACAAAAAGAATTCATAAATGATCATTTAATTTAGATTGGAGAGCTTTATAAGCATTTAATTGAGCTTTGATCTTGGAAAGTGGTATAAGTCATTTATTTTTATAACAACGTAGTTGATGTCAAAAATAAATAAACGAACCAAAATAATGTTTGGAAAGCTTTTGGTTTTAAATGAATTGATTAAGCTTTGATCTTCGAAATACTAGCCAGTCATTTTTTTTTATAATAACTTAGTTGATTTGTACAATAAATAGTCAATCAATGAGCTTTTATCTAATTTTTATTTTCATTATCAAACGACGTGACGACACGTTGTGTCACACTTTTTCTAAATATACTTTAACCTCAAAGTAGCTCTGTCATTGTTTAACGAGAAAAGTCCACTAATGAAAATTAAGTTTTGATGAGAGAGTTTTTGATTATAATTCAAGTCAATTTTTTTTAATAAGAACAAAGTTGATATTAATATTGTTCAATGGAAATTTACCTTTTCAAAAGGAGCTTTCTTGGAAAAGAAATTTTCATCTTTTGATCAATGAACAACAAAGTTTGGTTTTTAACGAACGTAATTGTGGAAATTGATTTATTTATATCAGATCAAGCTTCACGTAGAAATTGGAAAAAAATGGTGTGACACACCGTGTGGTCACATTGTTAATTTCTTGGAAGTAAAGAGAAAAAATTCAACTTACTGTGCAAAAAATTTTTTTCTTATTAGTTCATCAGGGTACAAATGTTAAAAATCTTCAAACTTCATAATCTCAGCATTTAACGCGGTGTGACCACACGGTGTGTCACAACTTTTTTAAGCTTATGAAATTTTTGAATTCTTGATTATTAGAATGGTCAATCTTAATAGTGGTTTAAAACAATTTTTTATAAAAAATCGTGTGACTCACCGTGTGGTCACGACGTTCAATGATGAGAACATAAACTTTTTTTTTATTTGGTTCAATGAGTTTCATTTCGAAACGTGGAAAAAAAAAATTAAATGGTTCCCTTAAACGGGTGCTTCACCCCCTGAAAAATTAATTTTTTTGCAGCTTTGGTTTTCGATAAAAATTCCCACCTGTTGATGTTTTCTTCGTTAAATTTTCAACTTTTAACGTATGAAAAAGCTTTCACCAAATCGTAATTTTTATCAATTTTCCACCTACGCAGAGATATAAAACCTCGAAAGCATAATGCTAATTTTTTTTATTAAATTAACTAGTGGAAAAAAGTGAGGTTATATATAAAGGCTTTTAGAAATCTCTTTATTGACTTAATGTCGCTTTTTGTGCGTTTTATCTCTGGTTGTTTATGACTTGTTTTAATTCCCAAATCAAATTTAATTTTTTCAAATAATTTTCGTTTAATTAAAACAAATTCCGATCTCATACCGAGTACATAACCTTTATTATAAACTAGTCTTGTTTTATTTGAGGAAATTTTTCCTTGTTAAATAGTAGAAAAAAAATTTTTAATTCAACCAAAACCATAAATAAAGCGCTCTCTGTGGGACTAAATACGATATAAACAAACAAAACAGAAAAAAAAAACACAATCTATGTTTATTAAATAATGTTAGAGGAAAATTTTTATTGGACAAATATTATTAAAACAAATGAACGTGTGTTAGGAAAATGAAAATCAAAATGCAATTGATGTGACAAATCAAATATGTTCACTTGATTTGTATTATAGAATTGGGAACAAAATTGGGAGATAATTGACGCCAATAATGGGGTAAATAGGGGCAAATAGATATACGAAAAGTTCGTTTCTCCGTTGGTACATATTGACACGAATAATTTACCAATAAACCTGTACGTGATTGTCTTACTTAATGTCGAGAAGGGTAGATGTGGTGGTTGAGGTGGGCGTGGGGTGGCCACCAATCAAATAAATAATTTATCGAAAAAGAAAACTTTTCATTGTTCAAATAAAATCAGAAAAAAATTATTATGTAGAAATTGTTTTCGTTGTCGTCATTGACGTCAAGTCGTTAATCGCAAAATGTTATTTTATATTCACGCATTTAAGCAAGAGCTCTTAAAATGATGTTTCTTCATTGCCATTACTTATCCATCAACTGATTAAAGTTGTCATCGTTAATGCGCCAGATATACATATATATCGATAAATATTTTACTTATGCAATATAAAAGTGGTTGCGGCGTCCATAGGTACAAAGATGCCGAAACGATGGATGGATGGGTGGTGGGTGGGTGGATGGAGAAGCAATTGCAACAATCAATTCCATTTGATTTCTTCGATGAACTCGAATCACTTTCATGTAGATATTTTCGTATTTTCAATTAAGCTAATGAAAGTGCCTCATTATTATTATTATTTTGTTGTGGAACTTAATGCAGTTCAAATGTTTCTATTTAGTTTTAAGTTATTCCGATTTTCTTATGTCTTTGAAGTCTTATAGTACAGTCAACCATGTGCTTAAATTTTTTCGAATGTCTGATTACAATTTTCTTATATAACACAGTTTAATGATCTTATGAAATATGAAACACCATGAACATTATAGGACATTTTGTTGTTGTTTTTATTTCGTCAATCTTTTGTTTGAAAATATGATTGTTCCGATAGTTTTATGTTTCTTTTCCTTCACCTTTATTGTTTTGGCTTAATTTTTCTTAGATCTCACTCTGTGAACCACCAAAAATAGTATAGAAGGTGGCAGTTTATTACTTTCTTTTACTACTATATAGAAAAGGAAGTATTGTAATCGGGTCGAATTTTCGAATTGCAGCTTTCACCGGAAATACATGTTTTGAGGTCTTTTGAGTCCAAAAAAGTGGTTTTTTAAAAACATGTTCAAAAAGATTTCTCCAAATTGGAATTTAGCCTGCATATTATATCTAGTTGTGCCGCGAACCTTTTGATTAAAATCGCTTAACCGAAAGCTCTACTTTAATTCAGGAGCTTTAGTTTTTTCGAAAACGGCTCCAACGATTTTCTTTAAACTTTCTATAGTTCTTAGACTCATTGATGCCTACAACTTTTATTTGAAACTTTTTCCTGGGAAAATTCGAATAAGGACCGTTCTGGGGTGAAGCTTGGGAATTTGTATATGTACAATACAATACAATATATACATATAGATTGTGTGCTTACCTTAGTTAACTTTGGTTAAGTTTTACATGTTTGAAGCATTTCTGAGTTGATTTGGTGAGAACGTTTGAGGAAAGAACACTTTTTTCCAAAAAGTACCTATAACGATGTGAACCACTGGTGGCTCACAGACTCAACATAATTTATGTTCATTTGTTTTTATTCTATGAACCACCAGAATTTCACAGTGATCTTCTAATGAAAAAAAAAATGAAACAACATGAAAAAAATTAAACGATAGTTTATAATTGTTTTCGTTCGTCATTTGTTCAAAAATTTCATTGTTTTTGATTGTTTCCGATTGTTTTATGGTTCTTATCTTTTTTTTTAACATTTAAACCTTATTGTTTTAAAGTCGGTCCGTTTTTCTAAGTAATTTAGCTCAATTTTTCCTAAATCCGATTATGTGAACTACCACCAGTAGTTCACACTAAGGGTTTTATGAAATACGTATAAGCTACAAGAAAAAAAAATAGAAGCGGGCAGTTTATTGTTGTTTTAGTTAGTCATTTGTTTGAACATTCAACTGTTTTTGATTGTTTCTGATACTCTTATGTTTAATTTTTTTGTTTTCACTGTTGGCTCTTGTAAAACTTTATTTTTGAGATTAAAATTTTATTACTCAAAAAAAAAATTGTCTACTATTAATGCTAATTTTGGTTAAGTTTTGAACTTATGAAGCAACTCTGAAGGGATTCGGGGGGAAAATATTAGTGGAAAACACTGGTAGAATAATTTCACGTGTCAGTATGATCAAAGTAAATAAAAACTTAGGAACTAAAAAAAAAAAAAAAAAAAAAAATTAAACTACATAATATATATTAAATTTTCACATAACATACTTAGACCTGGATGATGATTTTCTCGTATATATATTCTATGATACTTAGACCTGCTCTGCCTTACTGACTGCTTTGCTTAATTCTTTGCCGCTTTTTCACTTCACTTTATCACTTTATTTTATCACTTCATGGCACTTCACTGTGCCAACGTCCAGCTTCGAACCTTAACGGCCCCCACACCGGTCAGGATTCGAGCCAACAGTTGCTTAACCTGACTGATACCACAGCCGCCACCGACGGTAAGCAGCTGCTGACGTTGGCGGTGTTCTCACTTTCTATTTAGAAATATCAATCACTCATTCATCCCATGTTAAAAGCATAAAAAAGATCAGAATAATTTATATTGTTTTCGTCAGGCATTTGTTCAAAAATTTCACTAATTGTTTCTGTTACTTTTATGTTTCTTTTCTTTTTTTTTTAACAACTAAACTTTTAAAGGACCTAATTTTTGTAATTTAAATCTATTCTTATAAGTATTATGGCTTATTTTATCTGAGATATGATTCTGTGAGCCACCAGTTGTTCACACTAACGATCTTATGAAATACGTATAAAATACAAGAATAAACTACAAGCAAAAAAAAAAAATAGAAGGGGGCAGTTTATTGTTGTTTCCGTTAGTCATTTGTTTGAAAGTTGAACTGTTTTTGATACTTTATTGTTTTTTTTTTGTTTTCACTGTTGGTCTTTGTAACAAATTATTTTTGGGTCAATTTTTTCTATAGACTTGATTTTTATTGGATAGAATTTTGTGGGCTACCGTCTTAGTGCACGCTTTTTAACTAAAAAAAAAATGTTTGAGCTCTAAGCGTCGAAGCAACTCTGAAGGCAGTTGGTGGGAAAATATACGGTAAAAACAAATGTTTCCAAATAACATAGCGATGTGAACCACTGGTGGCTCACAAACTTAACAACATTAATGTGATCAAATTCATTTTTTTTTCTATTTCTATGAGCCACCAGCGGTTCACAGTGATCCTTTAATGAAATCTAAAAAAACATGAAAAAAATAGAACAGTTGACTGTTGTTTTCGTTAGTCATTTGTTTGAAAATGCAACTGTTTTTGATTGTTTTTTGTTCGACTTAATTAAATATTTTTTATTCTTAAAATTGATTTGATTTAATTTTTTTCCGTTTGTCTTAAATTCATTTTGTAATGCAACCTGAATAACTTCAAGAAAACAGCCAAAGCGCTAAAGTCAAATTATCTTATTTCTAAATAAAATAATTTTTTGGTTAGCTTTCATTTTTTAAAAAGAATCCGTTACTCAATTATTTGAAAATTCAAATGTTTCTTTTATTTAATTTTTTGTTTTCTTTGTTGGCTTTTGTACAAATATTTTTTAGGGGTATTTTTTTAAATTTTTTAGGGACGTAATTTTTATAAGATTGAATATTGTAGGTTACCCGTGGTTCAAGCTTTTCAACTTAAAAAAATAAATAAACCGTCTACTATCATTGTTTAATTTTGGTTAACTTTTTAACTTATAAAACAATTCTGAATGATGGTTTGATGGTAAAATCTGTGTGAAAAACATATTTTACAAAAACCATAACGATGTGAACTACGGTTGACTCACACAGACTTAACATAATTGGAATGGTCAAATTCATTTTTTCTAATTCTGTGAACCACCAGTAATTCACAGTGATCATCTAATGAAAAAGTACCATGAAAAATAAAGAAGTTGTTGTTTTAGTCAATCGTTTGTTTTAAACTTTCATTTTTTCTAGTAAAAAATTAATAACAATACATCACAATATTGTTGATGTTCTTTTTGTTTTTCGTTTGTTGGATTATTCTTACATTGAACAAATGAATTAAAATCATAAAAGCTTTCAATAAAAGCTTCCCTATACTTTCACTATTGTTTTCCTTCCCATTTTCATTCCTTAATTACCCACATTCATTTGTTTTTTTTTTGTTTTGTTTTTAAAAGCAGCTATTTACCAAACAGTTGCACACCAAAACGTACTAATTGTGATTACAATTAATCAATTAAAAACGAAAACGAATCCATGCTAATTAGGGTCATTATCATATTTGGGGCAACAATAAAAAAAAATGTAGAAAATTTCGACAAATGAAGATTTATGATATGTGTTAGTGTTATATGTGAAATGACGACATCCTTTCAATTGTTTGTTAAAAGGAAAGAAAAACACAGTGTGCTTTGAAGTAAAAAAGAAAATCATAGTTGCTCTGAAAACAATTGAAAAGTGAAACAAATGAAATGCTACGTTTATTATTATGAACTTGATTTTTTTAATAATGATTTTTTTTATTCTATGCAGTTTTAATTTGCATTTCCTGAAATTATATCATACGTATAAAAGGGGTTTCAGTTCGTTCAAATCAGTAAAGGGGATTAATTTTTTTATAAGTCTTTGGTCGAGAAAAAATGAATTAAAAACTTGTATTTAATGCATTCGTATAAAAAAAATAGATGAAAAATTGATTGAATCAGGGAAAATGCAGTGCAATAATTACCTTTGCATATTTTATATATATAGCTTACCTGTATACTGTAATATATGTAGTGTGCAATGTTGTTAGTGTCTTGAGTCTAATGCAGTTAACGAGATTCTTGGCTTGTTATGAGACAATGAAAGTTAAAGTTTATGAACCATGAAATTTGTTCTTGAAAATGACGCAGGTAAAAAATGCAAAGATTGCATTTTATTGCAATGAAAAACTTTTTTAAAATTTTATTTAAAGACGCTCAACTGCACGGTTATTTGGATACTGCTTGTTATACTGCAGACTTAGTGGTCTTTACTTATTATTAGTTCACTTTTACTTTCTTAATCACAATGGTTCTTTAGTCAATTTTTACTATTCATCGTCAGCAGTCCCAAAAACCCAACTTGTGTCAAGAATCCCACTAGCTTCCCTATTCTATTTTCATCATATACCAGCATTTCTCTTAGGGACATCTCTTGCTGCTCTTACATTACTTTTCGTTGACCATTGTATTTGGTACTCAGTCCAGGTTGTGTTTTCCTATTTTTCGGACATTGAAGGTTCTTCCTTCTTCAGTATGTGTTCGTGAGAGAACATGCAATGTCCTACTTTCAGTGGGACTATTAGTTCTTAGGGAGGTCTTCCAAATATTTATTGTGTCCTTAATCGGTCGAAGTTTGTTATTTACTTCTTCCTGCCATTCTCTCAGACATCTCTGCTGTATAGCTTTTTGGGCTACCACCACTATGTCATCTTCTGGTAATTCGATCGTGGTATTGTCAGTCATCCCAGGACTTCTAGCAGTCAGGTCAGCCTCTTCGTTATTATCGATTCCGCAATGGCCAGGAATCCATACGAATTCGATTGTCGCTTATTGCTCTTTCGATCCCATCGTGGATCCTAGTGCTGAATAGGTGTGTACATATCCAGAGATCTTATATGTTCGCTAAAGTACTAAACGAGTCGGTGCAAACTAATTTTTTGCTGTCTATCGTGGAAAGGTTTATTACTGCATACAATTCCGCCAAGTAGATGAACAGGTCTAATGGAAGCTCCCATGAGTTATTGTTATTTTTCGAGGTGTATGCAGCTTCTGTGCATTTTTTTATCCATCATATCAATTGATGTTCGGTGTATTGACGATGTTTTTAAATTCCCATTTGAAGATGCTTGGATGGGTGATCCCTTTGTTCAAGTTTGTCAAAGCATTATTTCCTTCTTTTTTTTCTTCGTCATGGTGCTTTCTCAGATATTAACGTACTATGTAAGCACTCATTTGGTTAGCCATTGTGAGAGGTTAGTTTTCTTTTGGTTTATTACCTAGTTAAACCTTGCTAATAAGATTCTCGATATTGGGGATACCAACTTGATGTTTGCATTTTAAGCTACTTTTGGATTCATTTTGTATAAAAATTTTAGTCGCCTTATATCTAAGCTTGATTGTTCAGATTCGACTAGGATGCTTTTTGTTGAACTTGTACGGTAAGCTCCTGTTATTATTCTTGGTGCCTTAGATTGAATGATTTGAAATGATCAAGTTATGGTACATTTTACCACGGTTTTCCTATCGAAACCCCAGTTATGGTTGTTTATAGTTAGTAATAGTTTCAAGGGAGCTTTTTTTATATTCTTGATATGATTTGTCCAGGTCAGTCTGTGATCCCACTCGAGTCCTATGAATTTTTTACAGGGATTTCCTGGTTTCTTATTTTAAGTTAAGGATTTGTTTTAGTTTAGGATTTGGATAGGATTTGTTTATTGACCTGTTGAGAGATTTAGATCTACTGATTCATACCAATCATTCAGTCTATCAATAATTGGTTCTTGTAATTTTTCTGACATTCTGATAGTGTCGTCTCTTCTCATATATATAACGGTAACGTTGGTGTACATGAGACCTTTTGTTGGACTGGAATTGCAGGGTCCTCGTGGTTAGCTGTTGTAACCGTGTCGTCAGAAATTTTTGAATAAGAGGCCATAATACCATACTTTACCAAAATTCTGACTTATATCTAACAGAAAGAAGGTTGAGAGAGCCAGATCGCATCAATGCACGTGCCGCCCCCTACTACGAATATGAAATTCGGAACTATTCCTAAATGACTCGATTGCACATTTCTCCACTATTCTACACTCGGAACAACTAAAGCCATTGAGAAACGGTCGAGGCTTTAGGCGTTTCGAGTGTAGAAAGAAACAAACGAGTGACTAAAGAATAGTTCCAAATTTCGTACTCGGAGTAGGGGGAAACAGGTGTATTTGTGCGATCTGGCTCTTCCAACTTTCTTTCTGTATCCAAGAAGACCGAAGGGTATTTTTTGTAGTAACAGTTTTTCAAGGAGCTTAGACATCGTGGGAAGGAGACTAATTGTTTGGATCCTTTCCTGGTTTGTGGATCACTATTACTTCAGCGACCTTTCGTTGTTCGGGCTAATGGTAAAGTCTAATAATGGTATTGAATAGATAAACTAATATCATGACTGCCTTTTGTGGAAGCTCCTTCAAAATCTCGGGGCATTTATTTGATCTACCCCGGGAGCTTTATTGCTGTTGAGTTTTTGGATTACACTCTTTATAGTTTTGGGGGACAAGAACGTTTGATTTTGATAGGATGATTCTGGGGTAATCAATTCAAGCAATCAATTGCTACTTGGTTGTACCATAATTAAGAGAAAAAAACCTCAGTCAGGAGTCTTGGCAATAATTGCGCTTTCTCTATGTGGCTCCTTGCTCAGACGGTAGGTGTTGATTCCCCTCTAACAGGTGGGTTAGATTTAACGGGCTTGGAGCTAGGTTTTACTGGGTTCCATATTGAGTTGTCTATTGAGACTTTGTATATACTCTTGGAAAGAGTTCTCTTGAAATTATCGGAGCTGTTCTTTGAGTTTATTCTGAAAAATTTCATTGAAAAATGTCTCAATTTCAAGGGTTGTTGGTGAACATTACACTATGAAAGTTATATATATAAAATAAGTTTTAATTTTAAATTCTTATGTAATAATATATCTAGTATTTGAATTGTTGACTAAATTTTAAACTATTGTTTGATTTCAGATGCACTTGTTGCAGTGCAGTGAGTCGGTGCATCAAAGCGAATGAATTTTTGGGGATGAAATTCGCTTGGATTGATGGAGTGGAAGCAAAGAGTTGCGAGCGCGAGCTTTCGAATGTATTGTAGAGGGGATGTGAGTGGGTTTGAAGCGCATCAGAAGACTCACCCTCTGCGTCACGACGCCTTCTCGACCACCGTATATACATATACAAATACATACCGAAATAGTATATAGAGTGTAGACGTATATATAACGAGGCCGCTTACAAAACCTGCGGACGTTTCATTGAGCGCGCATTTTGTTCCCGACTCGAAAAGGAGTCGACAAGTGGCGTACACATCGAAGCCCTCGAACAACAAGCGACGCTCAACAAGTGACTACTCTTCTGTCAGCATCTATCATCACCCAACCATCCATCCACATCTATCCACCATCGGTCTGTTGTCCAGTATCCAGTGCCAAGAAGAAAATCATCTTCTCGTTTCCAGTTCTCTTCTTTTCGTGGTCTTCTGGACGCGTTTCGAGTTTTTGCTGATTTTTTGGTGAGTCTTTTAAATTTTTTTTTCTTTTGAATTTGAGAGCAACAAGTTGAAGATTTATTGAATGGTGAAAGGGTGTGGTTTTTAATTTTTCTTAAACTTGAAATGTCGAATTTTTAAGGGACTTTGTTTGAAACTTTTCTTCAAAAAGTGAAAACTTTTGTTGGTTTCTCTTTTGAGAGAAAAACTTTTTGGAGTAAAATTCTATGTAAGGGAAAAACTAAAAAATTTCTCTGGTTTTATGTTGCATGGAAATTCGTGGGGAAAATTTTTGCTTTTACCAAATTTTTTATTTTTGTGCAAAAAAAATTTTTGAAGCAAAATTACATGAAAATTTTTGTTAGAACTTAAACGTAGAGATTTTAAAGGATTTTCCATCATCGTTTAAAACTTAAACATTGACTGATTTTTAAAGAAAAATCTTTTAAGAATTACTATAACTTGAAGTAGGTAAAGTTTTAAGAGTCAAATTATATTCGAAATTTTTTAAGTGTTTTAAATTGCATCAATTTTTCTTTTTGTAATTAGCAGGAAAATTTTTCATTTTTTTTCAAATTTTTTCAAAAAATTGTTCACAACCAGTTAGCTTCTTAAAAAAAATTGTTTAAAGTGCAATGAATATAAAGAGAGATAAACTTGACATTTTTTTTTATTTTTTGAAAAATTTCTTGAAAAATTTAGGATTTTGGTCGGAATTAAAATTAAACGTCGAGTTTGATAAAAAAAATTTCCTAAAGAGTTTTTCGTCGTTGCTTAAAACTAAACCATAAATGTTTATTCTTGGAAAATTGGGCTGTAAAAATTTTTATTGACTTTTGAAAAAAAAACTTTTTTGAAGTGTAAATTTATGTCAAATGCAATGAAAATTTTACTTTTTTTGTCTTGGATGAAAGTAATTATGTTAGTGTTATTTGAAATGTTTTTTTTTATGTTGAATGAAATATTATCGAAAAAATTTTGGATTTTTAGCGAGGCAAAATGTAAAGGTAAAAATGTTAAGGGTTTTTTAGTCATTTATTTAAACTTAAGTTTTTTGGACTAATTTTTCTTAAAAAATTAGACTGTAAAAATTTCCGTTAGCATAAAATTTTTTTTAAAGTAATTTGTGTTGAAATTACTATAAATAAATTCAATGAAATGTTAAGTACTCCGATGTTGAATGAGCATTTACTGCAAAAATTTTGGAGTTTTTTCGAAAAATTAAAACTTGGGAGCATAAAAAAAAAAGTAGAAAAATACAAAAATTTTATTAAAAATATGAAGATACCTGATTTAATTTGAGGTTTTTCTTAAAATTAAAGGAAAAACAAAATTGAGCTTTGCAATAAAAACTTAATATTCCATCCGTTATTTTTCAATTTTTAGAAGAAGATGTTTTCCTTTAAATTAATAGAAGACCACACGAAAAGCAACAGCTTTCAAATAAAAAAAAATTATTAAAATCGGTTCACCCTGTCAAAAGTTCTGAAGTAACAAACTTAAAAAAATACAGTCGGTTAATAACAAGATCATTTGCTAGAAAATCGTAGGTTTTTTGTAAAAACAAAAAGATTTATTATCTTTTCTTAAAAGTAAACTGTAAAAGTAACATAGATTGTTATCGAATTTTCTTCTATAAACTTTCATTGTTTTTTTTTTTGAAAATAATTTTTATTTTAAGATAAGAAGATTTTTATGAAATGAAAAATGGTTTCTCTCTGATTTTTTCATAAAAAAATGCTGTTCAAACATCAATGAACTAAGTACAAGAAGTTTTCATTTCAAATATTTATATGACATTTTTCTATAAAAACATTAAAAATACAAAACGGTCATCGTTAAATATAAAAATGGAAAATGTAAAGAATTTATTTTTGCTTTTGTAAAAATAAATGACATCTGTATTTCCTAAGATTTTCCTCTCTTCTTAGAATTTTCTTCCCACCAATCAATTGATTTCATCTAGGTTTTATGTTATACAAATAAACGTGAAGTTTTTAAAACTTAAATAATTTATCAATAATAACTTAAATTGTGTCGAAATCGGGTAAAATTTTAGATGAAACTTTGTTCTTAATTTTTTTTTGGATACATTTCATGATTTTGGTTATTTTTTGGGTAAAGCTTTACAATGGCTTGCTTTTTATTTATTGTTCTTACAAAAAGACCATTTTTCATGAAAAAATCCTCAATTTTGTGTATTTTTGCAAAACTTTTTAGGACAAAATATCAAAAAGTTAATTCTTCCTAATTTTTAGTTAAAAAAGCTTTTCAAGCTTTGAAATTGTATTGTTAATATATGACGTGAAAAGTAGTTAAACGGAAAAAATTATCATAAAAATGATAATTAGTTTAACTTGGACAAGTTTAGGAAATTAAGTTTTAACTTTTAAAATTGTAAAAAAATAAAATTTTGAAAATTTTTATAGTTTTGAGTGTCTTTAGACTTTGAAACGAGTTAAAGAATTTTTTAATGGAAAGACGTTGAAAGATTTTATTTTTGATGGACTCAAAAGATATTTTTGAAAGTATAAAAGGCTCAAGTTTAAATTTTCAATTTTGAAAAAAATTCAACTTTACTGCAGGAACCATACATTTTTTTAAACAAATAACTTGGACACCAATGAATTTCAACTTGGAGAAATATAACAATAAAGACTGAATATTTATAATATTTTTCAAGGCTTACTCCAAAAATAGTATTTTGGTTGTAAAAATGAGTATGAAGCTCTTAAAATTTTAATAATTTATGAATTTATTCGTAAATTGCCTCGAAATTATATAAAATTTTAGATGCAACTTCGTTCATAATTGATGAACGGTCATAATTGATAAAACGGCGCACCTTCTAAGGTGAACGTTGCCAGTCGTACTATAAAAATGATAAAATTAAGACAAATCAAGAGAATTTTACGGTTTTAACTTTAAAAACTCGAAAATTTTGAGTGCCTTAAGATTTTCAGGCAACAAGTTAAAGCATTTTTAAATAAACATGCGTTGGAAGATATTTCTGATACACTTTTAAGGAATTTTTAAACCAAAACTTAAAATTTAAAATTTTGAAAAAATTTCAGCCTTACTGCAGGAACCAAACATTTTTCTTAACAATTAACTTTAAAACCAACGAAATTCGACTTGAAAAAGTGTTTTTTTCATTTTTATTCAATTTTCTTTTAATTATCTTTTAGTTTTACTTCAAGTCTTAATCTTCTTACAAAATTTCATTTAATATTCAAATATTTCACGTTAAAAACTATGCATTTAACAACTTTTCTTCACATTTCAAGTTTTCACAACTTCCATTTCGCCGTTCGCAATAGTTTTCAACCTCTTACAGCTATTCTTTTAGCACAAACAAAGCCCACGAACAAAAAGCTAAATGAATGCGTGTTAAAGTAACGCAAATAAATCAAACAATTTTCCTCTTTAATCTCAACAGACACAAAGAAAAAAAACTTTTAATATTTCATATAAAATAGCTTCAATTTATTCAAAAGTTTCATCCATAATAAATCGATTTAGTCCTAGAAAAATTTTGAATTGTCCCACGTGAAAAATTCAAATAAAAGCTCGTATTAAAGGTTATCATTTTAACATTGTAATTAAAAGCCAGTGATTGTAATGATTTTGGCTAAAAAATTCTCTCTGGAAAATTTATTTTTAGATTTAATAAAATTCGAAGGGAAATAATTTTTGTTCGTATTGTCTACGTCATAGGCTCTTTTAAAGGCTTCAAAAGTTTTGAAATATTTTTTTTTCATTTGATTTTCTTTTAAAAGCCATAAAAATTAAATAAAAATCTTTTTAAGAAATTTTAATTTTTATTAAATTTAAGATAATTTCCGTCATGTTTCTCATTTTAAGCCCATAATTCGATCAATTAGAACTGACGCAAAAACATAATACGCCATTGTTCAACGAAATAAGTAGAAATTTTATCCTTCGATAAGGAAAAATTTAAATATAAATAGATCGAGTTGTGCTACCAAAGAGGATGAGTGGTTCAAAGGAAAAATGGTGCACAATATTTTCAAATCAATTTGCATCGAAAACGGCTTGTTTTGCTCGATGAATATATCCGATCGCCTTTTTCTCTCGATAGATTGAATGGAATTTACTTATTGTGGAGATGAAATATGTTGTGGTCCACTGGCGCTCGGTAAATCTTTAACGAATCGATTTTTGAATCTCGTTTTCGTCATATCATTTGAATTTTATAGCTGTCGGATTGCGACGTAAATCCGGGACCGGTTTTAATGGTGCGAAGCGATACATCTAAACTAATTTGCCAATAAAATAGATAAATATAAATACGAAGCTCATTTCGACTCGTAAATTGCGTTAGCAATGTGATCTTGTAGTTGGTTCGTGCAATCACCATCAGCAATCAGTGGCTCGCTCTTGTTAATGAAGTTCGAAAATGTGCGATCATTTTAATGGGAAACTTGGTAAAGTGCATTAAGGGCCAACGCGAAAACTTAGAATGCAATTTACGATATAATTATTTCGATCTTCAAGAAATTCCATAATCAAGTCGTCTATGATCAAACCATTGCTTATTGGTTGATCGAAACAAATCACAGTTCTTATTGGTTGAAAAAAAAAACTTTCAAAGCTTACTTAGGTCAAAATTTTGATTCAAGATAAAAAAAAATTATTAAGACCCACTTTTTAGGCCTTTTATCTTTACTTACCGTACAATTGAGAGAATATAGGGGGCCTTTAGTGTAATCGTTTTATACCCCTCACATATCACCAACATTTTTTTTCCATTTCAAGTTTGTAAAATAAGAACGTTTAATGACACGGGAGTGCTCCCGAGAAAAAAAAAAACATTTTTAGAACCACTTTTTTTTGTCCATAGACATAAATTTTTTGTTTCGATCTCCCCATTTTTCTTAAGTCCTTGTATTCCTTTTCTTGGTGTGTTTAGAGTACAAAATTTTCATCAAAGTCACCTATGGAAGTTGAATACTTCAACCAATAAAACTTGAGAAATTTCCTTAATCAACCAATGAGCCCTTACTTCATCATAGAGTACTAGATTTTATAATTTATAGAGGACAGTTGATTACGATTTTTTTTAAATTTTTCTTACTGAGTTTCCAAAATTTTATTTACTTTCAAAATTTATAATTTGATCACAAAATTTTTCTTTAAACATTGAAATAAATCTTATGTATGCATTAAAGTAACGATTCCAGTTAACTATGGAAATTTGATAAATTAACCAATAGAAATTCTGAATTATTCCAGTTGACCAATAAGAACAACCGTTTTTATAGACTACTAGATTTTATTTGTGTACTCACTAAAGAGTTGTACTAGCCGAATACCGATTTGTAAGGATGAAATTTTTTTTCAACCCTTGTTGAGCTTTACTATGTTAATAAACCATGTTTCAACCTTACTAGAATTTTAAAAATCGTTTTAAAGGCTACTAGATTTAATATTTAAACTTGAGATTTTGCCTAACCTACTAAAAGAACGGGTTTATATCGATGAATATTTATTTTTGGGAACCACTTTTTTGTCTTAGGAGATCTTAGAAAGTGAATTTACATTTGAAATGTGGAATCAAATTTAAGACCCGATCACAACATTTTCTTTTAATACTTAAAACTATTTCTTTTACATGGATACGTAGATAAAGTATCCAAGTCATCTATGAAAGTTTGATAGTTTAACCAATAGAAACTCTTAGTTATTCTGGTTGACCAATAAGAACATCTATTTTTATAGCCTACTACGATTAAGTTTACAACTTAGGATTCTTATATTACAATATTTACCAGTATCCCGATTTATATTGATGAAAAAAAAAGTTTGTTTGACAACCACTTTTTTGGGTCTAAAGGCGTTAAAACGTGTTTCCCCAATGACAATATGGCATCGTATTTTTGATCCCGTCGTGACATTATCGTTAAATATTTGTATCTTTTATTTTTATAATTAGTACGTGAAACAAAGCATCAAAGACAGCCATGAAAGTTATGAGATTTGAACCAATGGCTTTCTTAGCCAACCAATACCAACATACACTTTCATAGACTACTAGATCTTGTATTTGAAGCATAGAAACTACGAATTAAATTGTAAAACCCATTATTTTGTTTTTGATAACCTTAAAATGAACTTTTTCCGTTCGTATTGACTCAAAATATGATACGTTACGAAATTTTTATTATATTTTTAATATCAAATCAAGATGAAAAATCGAAAAACAGTTTTGTTTAGAAAATTTGTCTGTTACGAATCAGGACTCGTGCAATGGTGATTGACGAGGTCCTGTATCGTATGGCGGGGTACAGTATGGAATAGTTTCGTGGGGCCAAGAAGACATTTGTGGACTGAAAAGCAAACCGGGAATTTATTCCAATCTCATGACATTACATCGTTGGATCGATCCGACAAAATGTAAAGGATAAAGGATTCTTACTACCCTAAATTTTTAAACTCAAAGCTCTTTAACACTAAGACTTTTATGCTTTTCTCGTATCCTGTGCTTTTAAGGACATTTTTAGTTATTTGCAAAATTATAGAAGAAAAAAATTTCTATAACTTTGGATTTTTGCAAATTTTTCGACAATCAACCGTTTTTCAGATAGAACCCAAAATATGGAATCTCTACATTTTGGTGTTCCATTATGAAAACTTTTGATTATATGAAAATTTGTTAAGAATCAAATTTTTTGTGAATTTTTAACTCTACAATTTTGTGAATAATGTCCTTAAAAGTACAAAAAGCGGGAGAAAAAAACCGGTGCTTAAAGATTTGAAAATTTTGGCACACACACATGAGATTTTATAGAACTTCTTAACATACTTACAAAATTAAAAAATTTAAAATTAAAAATTATATTTAAGAATTGTTTTCATTTGAGTCTTTTCGTCTTATTGTTGAGCTTAAATTTAACTTTACTTTAAGAAGAGAAAAAAAAGCTCGATCTAGATTTTTTATTGTTTCTCGCAAAGAAAAGCTCTGGACACTTTTACAATAATACTCCTAATAAAAAAAAATCATTGAAGCCATTTTTAAATTTTTTTTTTTTAAGTCAAATTTTTGATTGTTAAACCAGATATTTCACATTTTGAGCTTTCAATGTGGTTTAGCTACTTCCTCCATAAAAACCAAAACTTTTTAACTTATATTTTATTCTTCGATGGTCGATTTTTAAAAAAATGTCTGAAATTAAATTTTTTTAACATGACCTGCATTCAATTTGAAATGCATCAAACGTTTGATTTGCATTGTTTAAGCGTATTGATTCATATAGTATTACATTGGTCTTTCTATGTTCTCTCTTTGTGTGTGTGTGTGTGTGTATAATATGCATACAAACAATATTAGTTTGAATGATCAATTAATAAATCATTTTCAATGCGTGTATTTCCCTCCATTGCACCAGCATTGCAACAATAAAATGATTAAATGACATTTTTTCAATTTCATTTGTTATACACATAAATTTTCTAATTGGCTCATAAAATATTTGATTAATTACGTTTGAGCTTTACTTTTTGCATGTGCATATAACGCAAGTGGCGACCCGTGACTTTGTTTAGGTAAAATTTAACAAAATATGTGGACGCGGTTTAGGTATTAGAAAAATTAGTTTCTGAAGAGAGATACTCGGATATTTCAAAAGTTTCATATTCGAGAAGTTATAGGTTATGTTTTATTTTCAAAAAGTGTCTGGTTCTTGTAGGAAAACTGAGAAAAAAATTAAACTGATCCTTATATAAAATATGAATATAAAATAGATGAAAACATTAGAAATAGGATCTTTCAAAGTATAGATATAGTTTATAATATTGAATATTAGACAAATATGTGGTTCCTTCAGGATAGCTATAAAAAGGCAAAAGTGTTTCTTGTCCTTTAAGCATAACACTTAAATGAAATATTTCATATAAGGAATTTGAATAGGCAACGAGCTGTTTTTATTCTGGAAAATGCATTTTTTTCAGTGTAAAAATGCATTGATGCAGTTTTTATTGAAATTGTATGGTTTTTGTGGGATAGTTGATAACAGAAAATTTTACAAATAGAAAAACGAGTCGTTACAACAACTGGTTAATAAATCAAACCAATCATAGATTCAGTAATTTTTTTGTAATAAAATGTTTGGTTTCTCCAGGATAGATTAAAAATGAGAAATCCATTGATTGGTTCTTATTTGTTAAGGATGTCATAATTTAATCGAATATATGATTGGAGGATAATTTATGAATTGGATGGTGCAATTTTTATCCCGGAATAAATTGCATTTTTAAAGTGCATTGATGCATTGTTCATTGGATGATCTCAAAAAATTAACATTGTTAGTAATTGAGACTTTAAGGCACTTGAACTGAAAGACTTATTGAAAAACTAGAAAAATTTAGTTAAAAATTGGAACAATTGTGTGACACACCGTGTGGTCACATCGTTATTTTATTGAAGTTTACAAAATTTGTTATTTATTTTCTTATTTAGTGAATCATGAACTTGATGCTAAAATTTTTTTGGTTTTGTCAACATTAAAAAGCGTGACCACACGGTGTGTCACACTTATTTTCCATTTTTATAATTTAATTATATTTTTAACCATTTATTGGTAGATATTTAAACAATTCTTCGATAGTTTAGATCACAGTCCTTCTAGGAATCGGCTTATTAAATGTCATGTCCTTATCTTTAGTTGAAATCATCAATCGGAGGTTATAAAGTTTTTTCCTCAATTTATGAGAAATTTTAGTGGTCGTAATGGAAAATTACTACAATGGTGTGACACACCGTGTGGTCACATCGTCACTTAGTTGGAATTTAAGTGAAAAATTTGATTTTTCTTGTTATTAAGTGTATGGTGGTATCGATGATAATTTTTTTTATTTTGTCAACATGAAAATGTGTGACCACACGGTGTGTCACATTATTTCTCTATTGATATTTTCTAGTAACACAAAATACCTTAACATAGTTCAGGTTGAGGAAACTATATGTTTATTCATGAAGATACCACTAAACTTTCTTGTATCAAAAAAGTGCATTATTTGCATTATAAAGTGCATTGATGGTTTTTAGAAAAAAATTAAAATTGACATAAATTATAGGCAATTTGAAATTATGATATTGAGACATTAAAGCACTAGATTTGATGATACGTATATGATACGTATGATTTTAGTTGAAACTTAGAGCAATAGTGTGAACCACCGTGTGGTCACATCTTTATTTTATTGAAATTTAAATAAATATGTTTCATGAATTGATTGATTTTTTTATTTAGTGAATCATGACGTCAATGTTAATTTTTTTTATTTTGTTAACATTGAAAGGCGTGACCACACGGTGTGTCACACTTTTTTTTTAATTTTTATAACTATATTTAGAATCATTTAATGATTAACTTTAAAAAAAATTTCTGTTGTGTAAGTCCCAGTTCTAAGAATCAGATTTTCCATGATCTTATCATCAATGGTTCAACCTTATGAATTTTCATCGTCAATCTATAAAGAATTTAAATTGAAGAGACCGTATTTAATAACATTAAATTTGGGGGTTGATTTCATTGTCGAATTTGTATTAAACATCTCCATTTACTACCTTTATATATTTACTAAGGAAACAACTAGAGTTCACAAATACATTCATAAGCCTATGTTTATTGAATCCCATGGTATTATGTTATTATAATTTTGGAATAATATGGATAAAATAATGCTAATCAATTCATTGGAGGTATATAAATATAGTAAAAGCGGGGGGGGGAAGGGTAGAGACTTTAAATACAACAATAATAACATCATGTTAATGGTGAATGACTCGAAGCGATACGATCCCAACAACTACTTACCGATTTCTTCATGTTGTTGCCTATAGAATATCATATTATACAGAACCCTTGAATAGAAATGTTCAACTCTTCAATAGTGCGACCTTCAATCAAATCAGTCATTGGTATTGTCACGATGTGATTTCAATGTAACCCAACACAGTAATTGAGTGAAGGCCCAATCAATACAAATCGATTCTGTGATGAGAGAAGTTTCGAGAAGCTAAAGAAAATTGAAATTTTTTTTAATCGAATCAATCATTTTTTAATTAGATTTTTCTGGGCAACGATAATAAATTACACACCAGATAATATCTTACGCGCTAGAACGATAATTGAATCATCCTCGATGAATTTTTACAGGATACAATTAAAAGTTTGTTAACTTCACAACCAGGGGAATGACATTTTACTATCTAGATACATCATTTTGAGATTCTATGCTTGGTATTCATAATCTAGTGCACTTTGAGTAAAAATTTTCGTATTGGTTGATTAAGACAACGAAAGATTACTATTGGTTGGTTGAAAATTTACAGTTTCACAGGCCACCTAGATACTAAGGGAATTGTCAAAAAAATATTTTCACAAGAATATTTGGCAAAGCTCAAAATCTAGGGAGCTTTCACCAAAATTCTGCTGATAGGTAGATTTTGATCCCAAAAAACTTCTATTGGTTCCGAATTTCAAGCTTTCATAGAGGCCTTGGATTCTTCTCTTGTCCAATTTTAATCTAACAGAGGAACTAGAGGATCAATGCCTTTTAAGATTAGATATTTTTAAAGTGGAAAATTTAAAGTAAATCTAGACACAAAAATTGTGATTCTTATAAAAAAAAATTAATTTCATGTAATCAATATTTTACAAATAGTAGGCCAGATTCTGTGTTTAACTTTGAAAATCTAGTGAGCTTTGACGAAATCTTTTCTCATTGGTAATCTGGGGCAACGGACGGTTTTTATTGGTGGAAAAATTTTCAGTTTTCAAAGATGGCTTTGATTTGTTTTTTATCTTAATCTAAAAAAATAGTTAGCAAGGAAATTGTTTTTATACTTAATTAACTTCTTAAGTCAGATTCTGTGTTTAATATTAAAAATCTAGAAGGCTTCGACGTAACTTTCCCTATTTGTTGCCAAGAGCATTTTAATCGATATTTGCCAAACAATGATTCCTAAAGTTCTTTGTTTAAAGCTTAAGTTTTTGTTGGCTTTGACAAAAGCGGCTCCTAAGCTGGCTTTTCACTATGGGATGAGCTTTACTGTTCTCACTATTAGATATTTTTTTTGGAACAGTTCAGCTTTTATCATTGCATCATAGACTCATCGAGAAGTGGCCACATTAAAAAAGCTCCAGATAGACTTAAAACGCACACCTCTCCTCTATCAAAGGCAGTGAAACTAAATTATATAGTTTAAAGTTAGATAATCCTACTTTTGTCAATATCCTGCCAACTTCCCACCGCCAGCCTCCAAAGAATGAGTCAAAACTTCTCAAAATCATCATACATGGATATCGAGCTAAGAAAAGCCTCTCCAGAAACCATCCGCTAAATATATCCTTGGTTAGAATATTAGAATACCTTCATACAGATGAATCATCCATCTCAGGATCCGGAAATACTGGTTCTGATTACTACAGCTATATATTTGAAGGATTCGCCCCAGTTGGAGAAACTCAAAGCTGTTTTGATGGGGAAGTAGAGGTAGTTTTACTGGCTACGTCCAAACTTCTTTATTGCTTCTCAAGCTACAGTAGCAGCACTAACAAGGTCAAGGAGGGAACTGAAGAAAGTATTCAGAGGATTAGAGATTGAAGCGCAAAAGTACGGCTTGCATATAAACAAGCCAAACACAAAGTATATGAAAGTGAGAGTGGATGTGGCAAAGGAGAATGAGTTCATGGAGTTCCGATCAGAAAAAAAGGTCGAGAAAGTGAACAAACTCGAGTATATGGGAAGTGGTGTTCACAAATAGAGGAATCGAAGACGAGGAGATAGAGAAGAGGATCTTGAATGCAAGCGGAGCAGGGGAGGTGCTTACAACAGTACTGGGGTCAACAAATTTATCAAGAGTGGCAAAGATAAGACTATAGGAGACAGTTATAAGACCAACCCTTCTGTATGCGTGCGAGACCTGGACTGTGAGAAAATAAGATGGAGCCAAAGGGGAGAAATGGGAAAGAAAGGGGTTGCAAAGGATTTTTGGAGGAGTGAAATTGACAGAGGAGTTGTGGCGCATGCGGACAAATAGAGAGGTGATGGAACTATACAGTAGGCCTAGAATAACTTAAAAATAAGAGCACAAAGAGTCAGATGGCTGGGACATGTAATTCGGCTGCCAGAACAACGATGGGCAGAAAGAGTACTGTTGGAGGGTGGGGGTGGGAAAAGGAGGAGAGAACGACCTAGGAACAAGTGGTTTGAAGCTGACGTGGAAGAACTAGTAGGAAGCAGATGGAGGAAAATGGTAAAGGACAAGGAGAAATAGAAAGGAGTCGTCCCATTCAAAATAGGAATCCTTACTGAAATCTCCTATCCCACGACTTTTCCTCCGCCAGGTGTCGATCACAGCTTTCCAAACTATCATATGGGACACGACCACCTATGCGAGCACTTTCACCACCATATTACCGGCATATTACCGTCTCCAATCTGTTTCCTTTGTAATGGGGAACCCATGAACGCCATGCATCTTTGCAACTGTCCCACATTTGCAGACGTCAGGGAGAAAAACGAAAACAACCAAAATCAACTCTACTGCTTTCTAATCTCAACTGGGCGGCGCGGCACCAAATACCAGAAATGCTAAGCAGGGGGCGTTGGATAAGAAGGAAAAATTGCAGCCGCGTAGGTCAAGGATCAAGATTAATTGCTTAAAAGGCCACATACAAAATTACCTGAAGTTCTTACTTTATTAATCGCTTACTTATTTTTATTATGATAATAAAATCAAATGAGATTATAATAACTCTTAAATCATAATAATTCGTAATTATAAAATCGCGAGACATTTCCAATAGGAGATCCCATATCTTTAGCTGTTAGACGGATCCAATTTTTTAGCCTGTAGAGGTTAGTTGTATAAATGGGAAGTTGTAAGTTTCCGCAACTCTCATCCATCGACAGGATTGCATACTGCATTCCGTTATAAATGATTGGTGCACCTGCATCATTACGGCACGGGCTTTGGCCTTCGTCAGTATTATTTAAGCATGACAGCGATGCATACGCATATGCTGGGAATTTTTCGCTTTTTAAATGCTCAAGGCACTCTGAGTCATTTACCGTCGACATATTAACGCTTTGTAAATGTTTTGGGATATTGACAGTTTCCTTGATAAAAAAATTTTTTAGTTGAAACAAATAATTTTTCGATAATATTTTGTAAGAGCTAAAGAAGTTTTACTTCCTATGCTCACATATGTATATATATATATATACACACAAATTCATTTCTTGAATGTATTAATACATTATATTTACCATTTGTCCAAAACCAACGATAAGTACTTTTGCTCCTACTTCAATGGGTGGAGTGCTGTCATCGGGGATAGGAATTACTTGGATCTGAGTCGAGTAATTTAACTTTTTGATTAACTTAAAGTAAGAAAAATTTCTAATAAATTATGTTGAAAAAAACCAAAAAAGTAAATAAAAAAAAGCATACAAGTATCAATCCAATATCGTAGTAAAAAGATTTATTTTCATTTATTCCGTATTTGGAATGTACCGAAATATCATAGGCTTTTCTATATTTTTCACCTCTTAAGGCTTTATCAGAACCGGCAAGGACCTCAACACTCGTGGGTGACAAAAGCTTGCTATCGTTAAACAAACAATGACCTGCTGTTAAAACTAAATCATGGTTCACTAAACTACCCCCGCATCTGTATTTGGAATTGACTGTAATTTGTACAAAGTATGGCACCCTTTCTATACTTATTTCATCACCGCCATAAATTTTATCGCTCCTCTTGGCAAAAATGCCTTCATCCACTAAAACAAAACGTTGGATTAAAAAAAAAATTAACTCCACGTACTTTCCTCTAGTTACATTGCCACGCAAACAAAAATAGAACCAACAAAATTTTTGACATTTTTTTTCCTAGTGTTAGTACTTTGATAAAATGAAAAAATTTCGCCACAAAATGCATTTTAATAGTCAAAAATCTACACCATGCAAAATTAAATTTTAAAATTAGCAATAATTGATTTTCCCTCTGATACATTTACTTGAGTCCGTATTACCTAATCTCAGTTCTAATTGATTTTCATTTAATTTTTTTTTTGATCTAAAAACTTTTTCGATTTTCTTTTTTTGGAAATATTGCGAAAAAAACGTAGTAGCTAACTTTAAATACAGGGTGTCCCAGCGTGACTAGCCATTAGAGGTATCCGTAGAACCCGAAATAATAGAAACCTGAAAATTGGGATTACTTATAGCTTAACTAGATTGGAGCTACTTTCCTAAAATACTGAAAGTTCTCTGACACTTCCGGTTCTACCGGAAGTTGACACTTAAATCGTTTTTTCTAAAAAAAAAAACCTTTTTGGAAATTCGCAGCAAACGGATGTCTTGTAAAAGGTCCGTAAATTTCACATTAAATTGGAAGCTCGACATTGACTCGTTGGAGAGCTCGAAAGTGCTGCTACACTCGAGATTATCAAAACCATTCAATTTTTGTTACTAAGTATCTGAAAGTGTGATCAATTTTTGGCATCTCCATGTTTATATGCCTTGTTTGGTTCGTTTTAAAATTCCAAATATTTTCATAATTCATATTTCTTCAGGAGAAGTTCTACTTCTACTAGAACACTGTAGGTAGCACTAATTCTGAAATCGCCCATTACTTTTTTTAAAACCCCAATTTAGGGTATCTTTGATAGAACTTTTCGATGTCTAGGATTTCTGCTATAAGAGCTGGGAATTGATTACCAACTCTCTGAGCAAGGCTTTTTTCATATACAAAAGTCAGTTCCTTACGTTAATATTTCAGAAGAAGTTCTTCTGCTTCTACTAGAACACTGTTGGTAGCATTAGTACTAAAATCTCCCATTACACTTCTTAAGATCCCAAATTAGGGTATCTTTGCTGGAACTCTTCGATTTCTAGGATTTCTGCTATAAGTTCTGTGAATTGATTACCAACTCTGAACAAGGCTTGTTCCATATACAGTAGCCAGTTCCTTACGTCTGTACTATAGGAGAAGTTCTTCTTCTTCTTCTGATAGAACATTGTCAGTTGCACTAGTTCTGAAATCTTCCATTATACTTCTTAAGGCCCCAGCATGCTTCCAATCAGTTAGAGGATAGAGTTATAGAAGATTGATCCATAGTCCAACGTATGGAGAACTAGTACTAGCATAAGCCATTAACATAACGTTTCCTTTGAAAACAAGGATTAATAAAATTTCTGAAATTTTTCGGAAAACTTTTTTTTCGATTTAGATGATAGATTTGGTATAAATTCATAGGAAAATCTCATGATAAAATTTATTTGAATTTCGTATAATTTCATAGCACATTTAGAACCAGTGTCCGGGAAAATCTCACAGTAAAAAATTTTCACAAAAGCTAGAATTTTTAAATTTTTGTACTATCCAGAAAATTTACTTTTAATTTATTAATTTTGTATCAGCACCTTCTAGATAAACGCAGCTTTTTCGAATATTAAAATCAAGTAAGCGATGCCTTGATGGTACCTTATTGGTCAAATGGGTCAAATTTTGAATTTTTATTGGCTGAAACCTTGAAATTTTCATAGATGCCTTTGATATGAATACTTGAAAGGTTGTAATAACATGAAATTTTCATCCGTAACATCTGTAACGTTTAAGATTAACACAACGACTGCAAAATACATTTAATATGGTAATATGGAAGTTTTGTATGGTCATCCGCTTTCAACTCGAATCTTGAGGCGAAGGGCGGCTGTCCCGTAGTACTTGAGTAAACATACTCTTTATAAGAACCTAAAGATCGCATATGCTCAGAACCCTTTGTGAAACACCTATCAACCGACACATTCGCTGATCCGGAAAGTTTCTAACAACCAGTCTCGATTGTAAAAGACCTCCTGACCTCTTAGACCCGACGGAATAACAGAAGAACTTTAATGACTCCACTATTTGGGAGAGATATTTAAACACCCATTATTTTACTAAATTAGTAACGGAAGTATTGTAAGCGGGTCGAATTTTAGAGTTCGAGTTTTCATCGAAACTACACGTTTTGAGGTTCCATGGACCTTTATCCGAATTTTACCAAACTTAGAATTTAGCTTTCATATTAAATCTAGTTGTGCCACGAAGTTTAAATTAGTTGACCGGAAACTCCACTTTATTCTATGGGCTTTTAAGTTATTTATATATTTTTTTCAAAAACGGCTCTAACGATTTTCTTTAAACTTTCTACAGTTCTTAGACTCATTGATATCCAAAACTTTTATTTGAAACTTTTTTCTGAGAAAATTCAAATAAGGACGGTTTGAACACTTAATTACACTATCACCTTATAGTAGGTAGAGTTAAAGATTGATTTGACTTGTATTTGAAATAGATCGAGGAGTCTTTAAAAAATAAGAAATTCGCCAAGATAAATTAATTTAAGAGTTAAAAAATAAGCTACCTGTTAAAGATCTATAATTTATAGTTTATTTGATATAAAATGGTCTGATTTTCGTTAGGGTAAAGGAAATCCCATTACTCTGGCCGCTTGTCGGATCCAACCATTTAACGTTATGAGGTTTGCATAGACAGCGGGAATATTTAGTAATCCACAACCAAATCCATATGATACAGTTGCATACTGCATACCGTTATAAGTGACGGGTCCACCCGCATCACCTCTGCATGTATCCTTGCCCTCGATAGTCACATTACCTAGACAAATTTGCGTTGTATATTCCTTGGCATTCAAAAATTTTAAAAAGTCTGTGCACTTTTGTTCATTGGTTATCGGCAAATGAACGCCCCTTAAATGGTCAGGGTACTTCTTTTTTTCCTTGAATAAAAAGTTATTTGTTTTAGTTTGCCCTCATTTTTTGAGGTTAAGTGCATTTTGAGAAATGGATAGTTGTACACGTATTTGTAACACAGGATATCGTTTATTCGAGCCGAAGACATTTAACTTCAAATATTCATAGATACGTAGACAACTCCATTTTTCGTGTAATTCTTACAGTAATTCCAACACCAATTACGAATAAGTTGGTTCCTTCTGGAAGAGGCTGAGTCAAGCTACTGGCTATTGAGATCGGTTGAATCTGATTCGAATATTCTACCGATTTTTCTAACTATAAAAGTTTAAAAAAAATTAATAGTATATGTAAAAGGGGCAGAAAATTTTTTTACAAATAACAATGCAACGTCGTTGAACACGGAAATGCTGATATGCCCGAATTGTGGGTGTAAAGAATATGCGTTGATTCCAATTCTGGTTCCTTGAAGTGCCCGATCGGAACCAGCTATGACTTGAATATCTTTTGGATTTGTTAGAATTTCTAGATCTAGGTCTTTGAACACACAATGGCCCGCTGTCAAAACAACTTCTCGTCTTAATATACTGCCACCGCACTGGCACAGACCATCCTTTATTATTTGAACGTAAAACGGCGCCCTTTCGATACTTATATCGTATCCACCGTAAATTTTCTCGTTTGCCTCAACGAAAATGTCATCGTTGACTAAAACCCAAAGTGCTATTTACACAAACCAAATTCGAAATACTTTCCTTTACATTGCCATGCGAATAAAAATAGAACCAACAAAGTTTTATGCATTTGGTGCATTTTTTTTTTTTAATTATAAGTTTCAATCTATTTTGATATAATGAAAATTTTTCCTTGCCAAATGCATTTTTATAGTCATATAGTTACGCCATACAAATACAATGTTTAAATTTGCATTAACTAATTGATTTTTCTCTTGATTAACTTTTTTTAGTCAAACGTGTTCTGTTCTTGGTTCTAATTGGTCGTTTTCATAAATTTTAATTTTTTACAAACTTTTTCGATTTCCATAGCTAAAATCAAATCTGATATTGAAATTAACATGAAAATGAAAATTTTACGCCAAAATTATGACATAAATTTATTATTTAGAATTTTTTTTGTCCGTAGTTGCTAAATCTATTATTAGAAAATTAGAAAAACCAAAAGTTGCATTTCAAAAAGTTCTTTTGAAATTTGGATTTCGACGAAAATTAAAAATTTTTTTCCTAAAAATTCATTGCAGACGCAGTGATCTAGATTCTAGATCACGTTTCCTCATAAAAGTAATCCTCAAATTGTTTGAAAATATTTTATTGAATTTGTAAGACATATTTTGTGTAAATGCCTTTGAAAACCCCAAAATAATCAAATTTTTCCTATTTTTTAAATTTACATAAATTTTGATTGGTTATTCGGAATCAGCGTCCTGAATTATCACACGTCAAAATGTTATATAAACCGAATTCTAACATTTTTCATAGTACCTATCAAAAAAAATTCCTAGATTTGTAAATTTAGAAATCCCTTTAGATAAACGCAAATTTGAAATTGTTGTTATGGATTCTTTTTATCACTTAGAAATATTTAACAAACGATTAAATGACCATAAATTTGATTTAATAACACTTAAGGGCTTATAGTTTATTGCAAAAGTTGTATTTTGTATGCCAAACTGTCGCGAATGCTACTTCACGTCCCACTGGCCACTGTCTTATTGAAAATTAAACCAACTTCAGGCTGCTGACTGACTACATCACGCGATCCTTTTGTATTTATATACGCAACCGAACGTGCTAGAAATTTCTTGATTGTTCCATACACCGTTGACCATTGAATAATAAATTGGTTTGAATGTCTATAATTAAAGAATCGAACAATCTGGACTGTTCTATCCTTTTCTACGACTATTTGTTATAATATATTTAAGTAGACACCCAGAAAATTTAAAGTCAGTTCGAAGATAATTTTCCAAGTTACCCGAAAATTTGTTTCCCTGTATAAAAAGTGTTTTTAAAGCATTGCCCAAGATTTCTTGAAATAAGCTTAACATTAATTGAAGATTTTTTTCGTCTCACTGATAAATATTTTCCGGGTAAATAAACAATTTTAGGTCCAAATTTGTATTTAAAAACGTATTTTTTTTAAAATGCCGCCATTTTGTTAAAAATTTTTCTTTGCTAATTCCTATGACTTGTTATAAGATTTTTGAATGCTTCAGCGAATGACGGTTGGGTGTTTTTTTTTAATTTTAAATAATCTAGTCCAGAGAAATTGTAGTCATTGCAAGATGGCTCTAAGAGAGTAGAGCTTTGGAGCTTGGAGATTTACTATAGACGCTTACAATTTTTTTTTTATTTTTTACAAACACAAAAGCTTCATATGATCTGACAAACCAGGCACAAGACCAAGCTTTGTACTAACTAGTAGATATGTTGCACGATTTGTCTGGAGATCGTATTGAGATGGTCTATAGACACGGTCTGTGTACGTCTAGAGACACTGTTCTATGTCTCGTCTAGCGTCCACACTACGATGTGAATTTCTTACTTTCATCTTTGCAGTCCACCATAGAGGATAAAATAAACGTCCACACTATCAGAATGTTGCTAAACATATCTAATGTTGCATTCTGTCTTTAAAAGTCTCTCATTTCGAATGAAAGACGTGAAACTTGCAATTTTTTGTCTCGTAACAGGCCCTAGATGGAGACTCGTCTATAGACATGTCTACGGAGACAAACCGAGACGAGTCTCAGAGACCAAAATGGCATAACATGTCTATTGGTGAGTACTAGGCATTAGATCTACAAAGTAAACAACCTGTTAGAAATCATTTTTTTTATTTAATAAAAATGGTAAGGTTATTTTTCGTTAAGGTAAAGGCAGCTTGTCGGATCCAACCATTTAACGTTATGAGGTTTGCATAGACAGCGGGAAAACCTACTTCACCACAACTAATTCCATGTGATACAGTTGCATACTGCATTCCGTTATAAGTGACGGATCCACCCGAATCACTTGTGCGTGCATTGCCCTGGATAGTCAAATTTTAACACAGCCTTACAATTACTTGAAAATTTTTTTTTCACTGATAAAAGTTTTCCAATTCATAAACAATTAGAGCCCTAAATTTTGATTAAAAACTGATTTTTTGTAAAAGAGCCGCCATTTTGTAAAAAAAATATATTTTGCCAACTCCTTCGCTTTAAAATGAGATTATTGATTACTTAAGCGAATGACGTTTAGTTATTTAATTTTAAATGATAATCGTAGTCACCAAAAGATGCCTCCAAAATAGTGGACCTTGTGAAGATTGGCTATAGAAACTTTCAAAATCATTATTTTTTACAAACACAAAAGCTCCAAAAGTTCCGACATATCAGCCACAACAGCTAGCCTTAAAGCCTAGTACTTACTAGAAGATATGTTGCACGTTTTGCCTGGATACCGTTTTGAGATGGTCTATAGGCACGGTTTAGAGACCGTCTAGAGAAACTGTCTCGTCTAGCATTTACACTACTATGAGAATTTCTTGCTATTATCTTCGCAGTCTACCATGGAGGAAAATATAAAATAAACTGTCAGAATGTTGCGGAGCGTATATAACGTTGCGTGTTGTCTTTAAAAGTCTCCCATTTCGAATGGAAGACGTGAAACTTAGGATTGCTGGTCTCGTAACAGGCCCTAGATGGGGACTCGTCTATAGACATGTCTACGGAGACAAACCGAGACGAGTCTCAGAGACCAAAATGGCATAACATGTCTGTTGGTGAGTACTAGGCATTAGATCTACAAAGTAAACAACCTGTTAGAGGTCTGTATTTATTTATTTAATAAAATGGGTTATTTATTTTTCGTTAAGGTAAAGGGAATCCCATATCCTTTGCCGCTTGTCGGATCCAACCATTTAATGTTATGAGGTTCGCATAGACAGCGGGATAACCAAGTAATCCACACTTCAATCCATATGATACGGTTGCATACTGAATTCCATCATAAGTGACGGGTCCACCCGAATCGCCAGAGCATGTATCCTTGCCCTGGATAGTCAAATTTCCTAAACAAATTTGCGTTGTATATTCCTTGGCACCTATAGCTGCTAAGAATTCATTGCATTTTTGTTTATTGGTGATCGGTAAATAAATGCCTTTTAAATGGTAAGGGTACTTCTTTTTTTCCTTGAACAAAACGTTATTTGTTTTAGTTTGCCCTCATTTTTTGAGGTTAAGTGCATTTTGAGAAATGGATAGTTGTGGATGTATTTGTAACAGAGGATTTTTAGTTAGCTTCTTTCGGACCAAAGAAGTATAACTTCAAATTTTCACAGATACGTAGACAAATCCATTTTTTGTATGATTCTTACAGTAAGTCCAACACCAACTACGAATACTTCGGTTCCTTCTGGAAGAGACTGGGTCATGCTTTCAGCTATTGGGATCGGTTGAATCCGATTAGAAAATTTTAACGATTTTTTTAACTATAAAAATTAAAAAAATAATTAGGTAGGCTGTGTAAAAAGGACAGGAAAAAAATTACAAATAACAATGCAACATCATTTGCCACTCCATTTTTCATTTGGAGGTAATACGGGTGTAAGAAATATGATTTGATGTCAATTCTGGTACCGTGAAGTTTCCGATCGGAACCGGCTATGACTTGAAGTTCTTTTGAGTCTACGAGTATTGTTAGGTGCTGATATTTTTTGAACACACAATGGCCGGCTGTTAATACAACCTCTGGCCTCAATATACTGCCACCGCACTGGCTTTTCCCACTCCGTATTATTTGAACATAATACGGCGCTCTTTCGATATTTACATAAAATCCACCGTAAATTCTGTCGCCGTTCTCAAAGCAATTGTCTTCAGTGACTAAAACCAAATGCACCATTTACACAAAGAAAATTTTAAATACTTCCCTTTACCTTGCCACGCAAATAAAAACAGACCCAACAAAATTTTGTGCATCTTATTTTTTATTGATTTTTTCAATCTACTGTGACATAATGAAACATTTTCGTCGCAAAATGCATTTTTATAGTAATATGGTTAGGCCATACAAATGCAATTTTTAAATTTGCATTTACTAATTCATTTTTCAATAGTTAAATGCGCATTATCAATGGTTCTATTTGGTCGATTCCATTAATTTAATATGTTTGTTTGAAACTTTTTCGATTTACATAGCTGACACCGATTCTGATTTAATTGAAAATTAACAATTTTTTCAAAATGAAATCAGACTGAAAATTATGAAGGAAATCAATTAAATTTTATTAAGTAAATTGTCAAAAAAAAAAACACAAAACACGTTGTCTAAGATTCAACAATTACTTAATACGAGGCGTAGCTTATTGTAGAAGTTTTCAAAGAAGCTTGCGTGTCGGTGTTTTAGTAGCGCACAGGCTCAAATGGAACGTGACACTTTTTCGTGCACGCTGCCGTAGTTCATTAATTTATAAGACGTTATCACGTCAAGATATATCTGGAGTATTGTGAAAACAAAATTTTTTTTTTTGGTATTTTTTTTTTGTAGTTGCTAAATCTATTATCAGAATTGACTAATAAATGAAAATTTTTGGAAAGGAAGTGTTAAAATTCTTCTTAAAGTTCAATGCAGATACGGTAGCAGCGGTCTAGATCAAATTTCATCAAGAAACCAATCCTTAAATTATTGAAATTTTTCTGAAAAATTTTTTATTCAATTAAGATGATAGATTTTGTTTTAAAGTCTTTAAAAATCCCCAAAATATTCAATTTTTTCAAAGGTTTGTAAATATTGATTCTTTATGTGGAATCAGCCTTCTAGACAATCTTCTGTTTCTTCTTATCCAACTGCCATGCTTGACATTTCTGCCATTCAATGCCGCGTCGTCCAGTAGAGGTTTAAGAGCAGTTTTGATTGGTTTCGTTTACATCCTTCCCGCTTGCAAGTTTGGGGCAGTTGCATGGCGTTCATGCGTTTCTCATTATAGAGGGAGCAGATAGAAATCGGTAGGATGTTAATGTGGTGGAAGAACTCGCATTAGTAGTCGTGTCCTGTGGTCGTTCAGAAAGCTGCGACTGACACCTGCTGCTAGAGAATTCGTAGGATATAGAATTCTAGTAAGAAATTCCATTTTTTTCCTCGTGCTTCATAAGTTTGATTGTTTGGGTACCCTGGACCTGTGCTGTATTTAATTTACCCGGAGGATCTTCCAGTGCAGGAGAATATATAAAAAGTGACATTTGCGAACGACCCTGAGATCCAATGTGCCGGTTCAAATCCATTAAATGATCCAGTCCAGAAAAATCGTAGTCATCTCAAGATGTCTCCAAGAGAGAAGAGCTTCTGGAGATAAGCTATAGAAGTTTTCAAAACTTTTATTTTTTTCCAAAAAAAAAGGTTGAAAAAAGCTCCAAAAGATCCGACATACCAGGTGAAACACTAAGTAGACATGTACTAGTACTTACTAGTAGAAATGGTGCGCAATTTGTCTGGAGACCATCTTGAGATGGTCTAAAGGAACGGTCTAGCAACCGTCTAGAGAAACTGTCTCGTCTAGCGTCCACACTACGTTGTGAATTTTTTTAATTTCATCTTCGCAGTCCACTATAGAGGGTTAAAATTAAATAAACAAAATAAACGTCTACACTGTCAGAATGTTGCGGAACATATCTAACGTTACGTGCTGTCTTTAAAAGTACCCCAATCCGAACGGGAGACGGGAAACTTGCGATTTTTTGGTATCGCAACAGGCTCTGAACGGGGATTCATCTAAAGACATGTCTACGGAGACAACCCGAGACGAGTCTCAGAGACCAAAATGCCACAACATCTCTATTGGTGAGTACTAGGCATTAGATCTACAAAGTAAACAGTTATTTGAACGTAATGCGGCGCCCTTTCGATACTCACCTCGTATCTGCCGTAAATTTTCTCGTTTTTTTATTGCAAAAATGATTTCGGTCGCTTAAAAAAAACGTGATATTAAAATGAAATAAACAAAATTTGTTTAGTTACCTTGCCACACAAACAAAAATGAAACCAACAAAGTTTGGCGCATCTTTATTATTGATTAATTGTTTCGATCTACTTTGATATAAGCAATCAAAAATTATGTAAAAAAATTGCATACTAATTGCATTTTCTAAATTTGCAGTAATCGATTTTGAAGAATTCGAATCGAACAAGCTGAAATGTTCTATCCTTTTCTATGACTGTTCGTTACAGTGTATTTAAGTGAATATCCATAAGATTTAAAATCAATGCAAAGATAATTTTCCAAGTTACACGAAAATTTATTACAAACAGTTTTTCCTCTATGAAAAGACCTGGATTTCTTGAGAGTAGCTGAATCGATTTGTCTCAAATTATAACTCGAGCTTATTATTACCTAATGGGAGATTTTCTACTTCACTGATAAATATTTTCCAATTAATATAATCAATTTAAAACCCAAATTTTGAAATAAAAACGATTTTTTTTAAAAAAGCCGCCATTTTTTCAAAAAATTTAATTTTGTTAATTCTAAATATAAGATTGTTGATTACTTAAGCGAATGACGTTTGATTTTTTAATTTTAAATGATCCAGTCCTATAAGAGAGTAGAGCTTTTGAAGTGAAGCTATAGACTAGTGACTAGCTATAGACTTTTTCGATTTCCATAGCTAAAATCGAATCTGGGTTAATTGAAAATTAACAAAATATTTTCAAACTGAAATCAGATGGAAAATTATGAGGGCAATCAATTAAATCTTATGAAGTAAATTGTAGAAAAAAAAAACACAAAACACGTTGTCTAGGATTAAACAATTATTTAATTCGAGGCATAGCTTATTGTGGAAGTTCTCGTAGAAGCAGAACTCTATCGTGCCTCTTTATCACTTGTATCGCGTTTTCGCTTGCACGCACAGGCTCAAACGGAATGTGACACTTTTTTGTGCATGCTGCCGTAGTTCATCAATTTATAAGACGTTGTCTCGTCAAAAATTTTTTTTTGTTTGAATTTTTTTTTGTAGTTGCTAAATCTATTATCAGAATTGACTAATAAATGAAAATTTCCGGAAAATTTTAAAACTAAAATTTATATTGTAATATTCATTGTAAATTTGGATCTAAATGAAATGATAAAAATTTCAATGCACATACGGTAGCAGCGGTCTAGATCTTAAACGGTTTTAAATTATTGAAATGTGCAGGAAAATTTTTTATTCAGTTAAGATGAAAGATTTTGTTTCAAAACCTTTGAAAATCTCCAAAATATTCAAATACTTCAAAGTTTTGTAAATATTAATTTTTTATGTGGAAACAGCATCCTGGGAAATCTTCTGCCTCTTCATCACAACGCTAAGCCTTAGTACTTACCAGTAGACATGATGCGCGATTTGTCTGGAAACCGTCATGAGATGGTCTATAGGCACGGTCTAGAAACCATCTAGAGAAACTGTCTCGCCAAGCGTTCACACTACGATGTGAATTTCTTACTTTCATTTTCGCAGTCCACCATGGAGGGTCAAAATTAAATAAATAAAATAAACGTCTACACTGTTAAAATGTTTTGGAAAGTATCTAACGTTGCGTGCTGTCTTTAAAAGTCTCCCATTTCGAATGGAAGACGTGAAACTTGCGATTGTTGGTCTTGTAACAGGCCCTAGATGGGGATTCGTCTATAGACATGTCTACGGAGACAACCCGAGACGAGTCTCCGACACCAAAATGGCGCAACATGTCTATTGGTGAGTACTAAGCATTAGATCTACAAAATAAACAATCTGTTAGAGGTAATTATTTTTTTTATTTGATAAACATTGATTGGTATTTTTCGTTAGGGTAAAGGGAATCCCATATCCTTTGCCGCTTGTCGGATCCAACCATTTAACGTTATGAGGTTCGTATAGACAGCGGGATAACCAAGTGTTCCACATTGAGGTCCATATGATACGGTTGCATACTGAATTCCATTATAAGTGACGGGTCCACCCGAATCACCCTGGCATGTATCCTTGTTCTCGACAGTCAAATTTCCTAAACAAATTTGCGTTGCATATTCCTGGGCACCCATCTTTGCCAAAAATTCGTTGCACTTCTGTTTATTGGTGATCGGTAAATAAATGCCCTTTAAATGGTTTGGGTGCGTCCTATTTTCCTTAAATAAAATTTTATTTGCTTAGTTTCGACAAAATATTTTTGAAATGTCACTTTGTGTATTGCATTTTGAGAAATGGATAGTTGTGGATGTATTTGTAACAGAGGATTTTTAGTTAGCTTCTTTCGGACCAAAGAAGTATAACTTCAAATTTTCACAGATACGTAGACAAATCCATTTTTTGTATGATTCTTACAGTAAGTCCAAGACCAACTACGAATAAGTTGGTTCCTTCTGGAAGAGACTGGGTCATGCTTTCAGCTATTGGAATCGGTTGAATCCGATTAGAAAATTGTAACGATATTTTTAACTATAAAAATGAAAAATATTAATGGACTGTGTAAAAAGGACAGAAAAAAAATACAAATAACAATGCAACATCATTTTCCACGGCACGTTCCATATCGTGGTAATGCGGGTGTAAGAAATATGATTTGATGTCAATTCTGGTACCTTGAAGTCTCCGATCGGAACCGGCAATGACTTGAATGTCTTTTGGATTTGATAGAATTGCTAGATCTAGGTCTTCGAACACACAATGGCCGGCTGTTAGAACAACTTCTCGCCTCAATACACTGCCTCCGCACTGGCAATTCTCTTCCTTTATTATTTGAACGTAATGCGGTGCTCTTTCTATCCTTAGATCAAATCCGCCGAAAATTTTCTCGCTTGCCTCAACGAAAATGTCATCGTTGACTAAAACCGAATGAGCCATTTACACAAACCAAATACCAAATACTTTCCTTTACATTGCCACGCAAACAAAAACAGAACCAACCAAACTTTGTGCATTTTGTTTAAATGGTGCACTTTTTAAAAATTAATTCGTTCAATCGACTTTGATATAACAAAAAAATGTCGTCGTAAACTACATTTTTATAGTTATATGAGTACGCCATATTAACATAATATTTAAATTTGCTTTAGCTAATTGATTTTTCTCCTGATTAATTTTTTTTAGTAAAAAATGTTTTATTCTTGCTTCAAATTGATTTATATCTTTAATCTTTATTTTTAACTTTTTTCGATTTTCATAGCGAAAACCGAAACTAATATTAAAATTAACAAAAAAAAAAAATACACCGGGAGTTTGGGAAATAAATTTTTTGATAGTATTTTTTCCGTAGTTGCTAAATCTATTATTAGAATTGACTTATATGAAAATTTTCGGAAATTTTAAAACAACATACATTTTGAAATTAATTGCAAATTTGAATTTATACCATTATATATAAATCAAGTTTCTTAAAAAAAAGGAATTTTCAAAATTCTTAAATTTTCTTGGAATTTTTTTATTGAAATAAGATGACAAATTATATTTAAAACTCTCTGAAAAACCCAAATTGAATATTTCTTCAATTTTTTTTCAAATTTTTGTAAATTTTGACTGTTTATTTTGAATCAGGCTCCTGGAAAATTGTTGTTTTCCTCCTATCCAACGTCCATGATTGACATTTCTGTCAGCTATTCGATGCCAAGTCGTCCAGTAGCGGTTTAAGAGTAGTTAGTTTTGATTGGTTTCGTTTACATTCCTTCCGCCTGCAAGTTCAAGACAGTTGCAAGGCGTTAATGGGTTCCTCATTATACATTGAGCATATAGGAGCCGGTAGGATGCCATTATGGTTCTATTGCTCCTATAGATAGTCGTATCCCGTGGTAGTTTGGAAACTACGAGGGACACCTGCTGGTAGAGAATTCGTAGGATATATAGGGTATTACGTAGGGAATTCTAGTAAGAATTCCCATGTTTATTTCCTTGTGCTTCATTTGTTTGAGGTTTAGAAAAGTCCTAGTTGAAAGGGCTTGCGTTGTGGTTCTGAGATGATCTTAAGTACATACTGGTTGGCGGTTTTTTTTCTTTTACAAAAAAAAATTCATAAAATGTTGAAAAAATTTACCTTTTAATTTCCTTAATACACTTTAATTTTTTTTGATTTGAAAAATTAATTTTTTAATATTATAATGACAATGTCGAAAAAGCACCAGATAGACGTGAGAATTTTCGATTGAAAATTAGGATGCTTTTTCGACATTAAGTCATTATAAGGGGAAAAATTAATATTTTATATCAAAAAATTTACAGTATTTTTGGGACACTATAAGGTAGGTTCTTGCCAAATTTCATGAAAAAATTATTTTTTTTTTAAAAGCTAAAAATAAAAAACTAAAAATTTGACTATTGTAATTTTTCACATACATTTTGTGGTTATGTGAAAAAGATGTTAGCATAAAAAGTGTAGTGCTATTTATTATCTACAACGTTGCTTTTTAACTTTTTTTCCATAGGACTTGTAGTTTTGTTGGAAATCGAGATAAACCGTTTCGACGCTTAAAAACAACCCCCTTTTCCACTTCCCCACCACAGATTGACCATAATTTATTTTCCCTTTCAATTTTGTTATATTCTCTTCCTTTTCCAATGGTTTTCATCCTACCATAATTTTTTTTCCCTTCAAAAATTATTTTCTCTATTCTAATTTGGGTTTATACGAAATTTTAGTTTTTTTTTTTTTAATTTCAATGCAGGCACGGTCACGACGATCTAGATCAAGTTTAAAAAAAAAGCAATCCTCAAATTTCTAAAATTTTCTGGAAATTTTTTTAATCAATTTCGATGACAGATTTTTTTTAAACGTCTATAAAAACCTTTAAAATAATCAAATTTTGAAAAAATTTTAAAATTTTTATTGGTTTTTTGGAATCAGCGTCCTGAAAAATCTTCGTCTTCTTTCTTATCCATCGCCTACGCTTGACATTTTTGTCATTTGATGCCCCGTCGTCCAGTAAAGGTTTAAGAGTAGTTAGTGTTGATTGTCCAGATACAGAGATGGATGAACCTTCTGTATAGATTTGCAGGAACTCTGGTCATAGGTAAGTGCATGAAGTGCATGGATTTCCGTAGTTCGATATCCATATATGAAGATTTTGAGATGTTCTGGTCTATTTGTCAAGGGGGGGGGGGGGGCGTTGGGGAGTTGGTTATATGTTTCGTTTGTAATATTGACAGGAGCAGGATTCTTTACTTTTGAACCATTTATTAGTGCTTCTACCTCGTCTTCAAACTGTAAAAGTTGAAAATTTCAAGGATTTGACCTGTAAATGAAATAATTTGCAAAGTCATAATTAAAAATTAAATCACCTAGGATGAAAGCTTTCATTAACTAGTTTAAAGGATACAAAATAAACTACCCGTTTAGGGTGTCGAATTTTTAGTTTATTTAATATAAAATAGTTTTTTGGGTTACGGTATAGGGAATCCCATATCCTTAGCCGCTTGTCGGATCCAACCATTTAAGGTGATGAGGTTCGCATATACTGAGGGCATACCCAGTGGTCCACAAGCCTTCACTCCATATGAGACAGTTGCATACAACATTTCTTCATAAGTGACCGATCCACCCGAATCACCTCCGCATGTGTCCTTGCCCGCGATGGTTAAATTTCCTAAACAAATTTGTGATTCGTATTTTTTAGCACCAATTATATTTAAATATTCTTCGCATTTTCTATCATTGGTCTTCGGCAAAAAAATTCCTTTTAAATGATCAGGTTGTGTCCAAAGTTTCTGAAAAACAAAAATATTTGATTTATAATAGTTTGAGGGAATGGATAGTTGCGCGTGTATTTGGATGAAAGGAGGAAGTTTATAGCTTCATACAAGCTCATGCAGCATCACTTCTCATACGCACAGATCTATTTATGAATGCATAATTCTTACATAATATCCAAAACCAACTACGAATAAGTTGGTTCCCTCTGGAAGAGGCTGGGTCATGCTATTAACGATTTGGATCGGTTGAATTCGATTTGAATATTCTAACGATTTTTCTAACTTTAAAAATGAAAGAAAATAAATGGATTGTGTAAATAGTAGAGAAAAAAAAATTACAATTATCAATGCAACATCGTTGTATACGGTATGTAATGTGGTATTTTTGAAATACGGGTGTACGGAATATGCGTTGACTCCAATTCTGGTACCTTCAAGTCTCCGATCGGAACCGGCTATAACTTGAATCTCTTTTGGGATTAATGGTATTGTTAGGTTATCGTCTTTAAACGTACAATGGGCTGCTGTTAAAATAACTTCTCGCCTCAATATACTACCACCGCACTGGCACATCTTATCAAATATAATTTGAACATGATGCGGCACCCTTTCGATACTTACATCGAATCCGCCGTAAACTTTCTCGGCAAAAATGTTTTCGTTCACTAAAACAAACCGAGGCATTAAAAAACAAAAAAATTTGAAAAAAATGTTTAGTTACCTTGCCACACAAACAACAATGTAACCAACAAAGTCTTGCGCATCTTAAATTATTAATTTATTGTATCGATCTACCTTGATTTACTGAGAAACTAAAAATGCATTTTTATTGTTACAAATCGAAGCCACACAAAATGCAATTTCAAAATTTGCAGTAATCAATTTTTTCGCGTAATTCATTTTCTTTGCTCCGAATAAAAGTTATATTTTGTAACGATTTTTGAAGTAACATTCTTTAGGCGCGTTATGAAAAAAATGATGAGAGTAAAATTTTTAGATGGGCGGCCATCTTGAGACAAAAATTAACAAAATGAAGTTGGACGCAAAACCACTTAGTTTCTTGGCGCGCGTTATTTGAATTTTTATTTTATTTATTTTTTTATTTAATTATTTTTATATTTAAATTAAAAATAATTATATATAAAAATGACACATATTATTAATAAATAAGTTATTACTGTTCTCGAATTAGCAGTAGCTGTTATACTATTTGAAGTTTAGTGATGAAAATAACGTCTGCATTCCATGAATATTCTTAGTTATCACGAAAGCTGGGATTCTGAAATGATTCAACCATCTTAGAATAATAATTTAGTAACACAAGATATGAATAAGATTAAGACATTTACTTTGACAAGTAGCTAATTACTTTATTTTGCAATTGCTATGAAGCTTCGTTTTCATGACATGCATGAATTGTTAATCAGAAAAATGATCCTGACAAATTTTATAAACGTCTTGCAGCTTTCTTTAGATATTATTTATAGATATAAATTAAAATATTATTCTCTAAATTTTTTTTTCAATAATTATATCTTTAAATATATATATTATTATTATTATTAAATATTAAATTACAGTTTTTTAAAATTGATTATTTGAATAAATTTAATAAAAACTAATTTTTAATGATACCAAAGAAGTATTACTTCTCACGCGCGTACATAAGTATACGCAACCACTTTTTTAATTACGCCCAGCAACTGTGAAATTTTAGATAAAATTTAATTGAAAGCAATTATTTACAAGTTGGCGTTGTTCTGGTTGTGCCTTATTGGTCAAATAGGTTAAATTCTGATTTTTTAATGGTTGCTACTTTCATAGATATCTTCGATACAAGTACCACTTAAGTTGTACACACAAAACGTTTTTAAGAATTACTTATCTAATAAGGGATAGCCAATGTTTCGTCCTGGTAAAGTAATTTAACGGATTTCAGTGAACTTTCTATGGATATATGCTCTTATAACTAGAAGAATCTTCTTTTCATAGTGTAACGTTTTTACGGGTTCGAGGATTTGTTTTTAATGACAACAATTTATTTTTAAACAATTGTTTATTTATTTATCTTACACTTTTGTCACTTATAAACTACACGTTAACAATAAGGTAGTCACTTATTCACTAATTATTGTCATTCACTATTGCACTGTTCCCTTTCACTATTTATTTAAGAACTGATCACTTTTTACTGCTTACACTTTAACGCTGGTCGAAGATTTATTTGAATACTCGTCGAATATTTATCTCACACTGTAAGGTTATCTTTTTAATGTCGGTTCATTTACAACTGAACTGGCTGGTCCTTCTTCTGGCTTATTTATACCCAACCAATCATCGTTCTCGAATATTCCAAGTGACAAATTCTCCATTACTAGAATATTCGATTCCATTGTTTTGGTGTTTGTCCTTTTCTCATCTATTAATAAATCAATGGAGAAATTGCTAGAAACACGATTATTTCATGCTATTCCTGCTACTCTATTGTTATGTTAATTCGCACAACAAGAGGTCTGGCCAACCCATAAAAATGGATCAGCCCCCTGTCAAAAAAGCGACACGGCGTCCCATTCTTAGACTTGTGACAATAGTATAAAACAAAATTGCTTTCGCTGTCTGTGCGGTTAGATCTTTTAAACTAGGGAACGGATTTTAATGCCGTTTTCAGAAATTGATAGAGTGATTCAAGAGGAAGGTTTATAGGTATAAAATATGCATATTAAAGTAAAGAAAAGTCGTTAGAGGTTCTCCAACTGCGGTGCATCTGTGAAATATTTTGCTGTGAAAACCAACACTTGTCTTTCCAGATCTTGAGATGGATGAACCATCTATATAGATGTGCAGAAATTCTGACTTTGGGTAGGAATGATTTTGGGAGTGGATAATTTCTAGAGAAGCTTTCCATAGTTTGATATCTATATATGGTGATTTGGAGACGTTTTGATCTAGTTGTCGAAGGAGGGCGTTGGGGAGTTGATTATATGTTTTGTTTGTAATATTGACAGGAGCAGGAGTCTCTAACTTTGAACCATTTATTAGTGCTTCTACATAGTCTTCAAAATGTAAACATTGAAAATTTCAAGGATTTGGCCTGTAATTGAAAAAATTTGCAGAGTCATAATTAACAAGTCAATCGTAAAAAAAATACTTTTTACAGCATCTTTAGCCTTTTAAGCTTCACACCTGTGCATCATTAATATATTTTTTCTTTTTTTAATACTAATTTTATTAGATCTATTGAAGTCTATAAAATTTGTGGCGACGACATACATACACACTCCAAAAATTACGTATAGCGATCAGTAAGTCTAGAAAAAGCTTAAGAAAATAACATAACCTAGGCCGAAAGCTCGGAGTAACTTCTTTATGGGATACAAAATTGAACTACCTGTTAAAGATCTACAATTTATAGTTTATATAATATAAAAAGTTTTTTTTTTTGGGTTAGGCTATAGGGAATCCCATGTCCTTAGCCGCTTGTCGGATCCAACCATTTAACGCGATGAGATTCGCATAAACACCGGGATAACCAAGTGCTCCACAACCTTCACCGTATGAGACAGTTGCATACAACATTTCGTTATAAGTAGCCGGGCCACCCGAATCACCTAAACATGCATCCTTGCCCTTGACAGTCACATTACCTAGACAAAGTTGTGATGCGTCTTTTTTAGCGCCTATAAAATATAAAAATTTATCGCACTTTTGTTCACTGGTCTTCGGCAATAAAATTCCTTGTAAATGATCAGGTATCTTCAGCTTTTTCTTAAAAAAAAAACTAACAGTATGAAATCTACTAATCAATTTATAAATGCATAATTCTTACATAATATCCAAAACCAACTATGAATACTTGGTTTCCTTCGACAAGAAGCTGGCTTCTGTTATTGGCGATTGGGATCGGTTGAATCCGATTCGAATATTCTAACGATGTTTCTAACTTAAAACATGAAAAATTAATTTTATGTGTAAAAAGCCCAGAAAAAAAGAATTACCAACAACAATGCCACGTCGTTGTATACGGCATAATCAGTAATTTTGAAATTTGGGTGCAAAGAAATTGTTTTGATTTTAATTCTGGTACCTTGAAGTCTCCGATCGGAACCAGCTATGACTTGAATATCTTTTGGATTTGATAGAATTCCTAGATATAGGTCTTCGAACACACAATGGCCCGCTGTTAAAACAACTTCTCGCCTCAATACACTGCCTCCGCACACGGTTTGCTTACCCTTTATTATTTGAACATAATACGGCGCTCTTTCGATACTCACGTCGTATCCACCGAAAATTTTGTCGCTTGCCTCAACGAAAATGTTTTGGTTGGCTAAAACCGAAAGTACCATTTACACAAACCGTATTTCAAATATTTTCTCTTACATTGCCCAGCAAAGAAAAATAGAACCCACAAAGTTTTGTACATTTTTAAATTCTTTCAATCTACTTTGATGGAATGTACAATTTCTGTTGCAAAATGCATTTTTGTAGTCATCTAGATTCTAGACCATACAAAATTTAATGTAAAAATTTGTAATAATTGATTATTCACCTTGGTTCATTTTCTTGACGCATATTTAACTGATAATATTTCATATTGGAATTCTTTTCTGTCCAGCAACTGATCAATTTAGAAAAAAACAGTATCGTTTGAAATCCTAAAATTTCAATAGTCAAGTAATGGATGCCTTGGTCATTAATCTAAACGAGAAAAAAACAAAGTATATGGAAATGGGAGTGGACGTGGCAAAGGAAAATGAGTTCATGGAGTTCCGATCAGAAAAAAAAATCGAGAAAGTGAACAAATTCGAGTATCTGGGAGTTGCGGTCACAAATAGAGGAATCGAAGACGAGGAGATAGAGAAGAGGATCCTGATTGCAAGCGGAGCAGTGGGAGTTCTTACAACAGTACTGGGGTCAAAACATTTTTTAAGAATGGCAAAGATAAGACTATAGGAGACAGTCATAAGACCAACCCTTTTGTATATGTGCGAGACCTGGACTGTGCGAAAAGAAGATCAAGCCAAATTGGAGATATGGGAAAGAAAGGTGTTGCGAAGGATTTTTGGAGGGGTGAAAAAGACAGAGGAGTTGTGGCGCATGCGGACAAACAGAGAGGTGCTGAAACTATACCGAAGGCCCATAATAATTCAAAAATAAGAGCACAAAGAGTCAGATGGCTGGGACCTATAAAGCGGCTTCCAGAACAACGATGGGCAAACAGAACACTGCTAGAGGGTGGAGGTGGGAAAAGGAGGAGAGGATGACCCTGGAACAAGTGGTTTGAAGCCGTTAAATTTTTTTAACAGATAGATAATCAAGGTCCAAATTTTAATTAAAAATTGATTTTTTTTAAATAGCCGCCATTTTGTTATATAATTATATTTGGCTCATTCCTTCGATTTATCATCAGATTGTTAATAACATTAGCGAATGACGTTTGGTTTTTAAATTTTTAGTTATTCAGTCTAAAGAGAGAGGAGCTTTTGGAGATTAGCTATAAAAGGTTTTACCATTTTTTTTACGAAAAAAAAAGGTTTGAAAAATGCTCCAAAAGGTCCGACATACCATGCAAAACACTAAGCCTTAGTAGTCATTAGTAGACATGCTGCACGATTTGTATGAAGACCGTCTAGAGATGGGCTATAGACCGTCTAGAGACGTCTCGTGTAGCATCCACACTACGATATAAACTGCTAAGTCATCTTCAAATTTAACTATGGAGAACAAAATAATAAAAAAACGGTGCTAGCCATGGCTCGCCTCTAGACAATAGTCCACACTGTCAATATGTTCCGGAACATGTCTAATGATGCATGCTGGCTCCTAAAGTCTTCCATTCTGATCGGGAGACCTGAGATTTTTGGTCTTCCAACCTAGGCCCTAGACAAAGATTCGTCGGTAGATATGTCTACGGACAAATTGAGACGCGTCTCAGAGACCAAAATCGCGCAACATGTCTATTGGTGAGTACTAGGCATTAGATATACAAAGTAAACAACCTGTTAGAGGTCATTTTTATTTATTTAATAAAAATTAATTGGTATTTTTCGTTAGGGTAATGGGAATCCCATATCCTTTGCCGCTTGTCGGATCCAACCATTTAACGTTATGAGGTTTGTATAGACAGCGGGATAACCAAGTGTTCCACATTCAGGTCCATATGATACGGTGGCATACTGAATTCCATTATAAGTGACGGGTCCACCCGAATCACCATGGCATGTATCCTTGTTTTTGACAGTCAAATTTCCTAAACAAATTTGCGTTGTATATTCCTGAGCACCCATCTTTGCTAAAAATTCGTTGCACTTCTGTTTATTGGCGATCGGTAAATAAATGCCCTTTAAATTGTTTGGGTGCGTCCTATTTTCCTTAAATAAAATTTTATTTACTTAGTTTCGACGAAATATTTTTGTAATGTCACTTTGTGTATTGCGTTTTGAGAAATGGATAGTTGTGGATGTATTTGTAACAGAGGATTTTTAGTTAGCTTCTTTCGGACCAAAGAAGTATAACTTCAAATTTTCACAGATACGTAGACAAATCCATTTTTTGTATGATTCTTACAGTAAGTCCAAGACCAACTACGAATAAGTTGGTTCCTTCTGGAAGAGGCTGGGTTATGCTTTCAGCTATTGGGATTGGTTGAATCCGATTAGAAAATTGTAACGATATTTTTAACTATAAAAATGAAAAATATTAATGGACTGTGTAAAAAGGACAGAAAAAAAAATACAAATAACAATGCAACATCATTTTCCACGGCACGTTCCATATTGTGGTAATGCGGGTGTAAGAAATATGATTTGATGTCAATTCTGGTACCTTGAAGTCTCCGATCGGAACCGGCAATGACTTGAATGTCTTTTGGATTTGATAGAATTGCTAGATCTAGGTCTTCGAACACACAATGGCCGGCTGTTAGAACAACTTCTCGCCTCAATACACTGCCTCCGCACTGGCAATTCTCTTCCTTTATTATTTGAACGTAATGCGGTGCTCTTTCTATCCTTAGCTCAAATCCGCCGAAAATTTTCTCGCTTGCCTCAACGAAAATGTCATCGTTAACTAAAACCGAATGGGCCATTTACACAAACCAAATTTCAAATACTTTCCTTTACATTGCCACGCAAACAAAAACAGAACCAACCAAACTTTGTGCATTTTGTTTAAATGATGCACTTATTAAAAATTAATTTTTTCAATCGACTTTGATATAGCAAAAAAATTTCGTCGTAAACTGCATTTTTATAGTTATATGGGTACGCCATACTAATATAATATTTAAATTTGCTTTAGCTAATTGATTTTCCTCCTGATTAATTTTTTTAGTAAAATGTGTTTTATTCTTGCTTCAAATTGGTTTATATCTTTAATCTTTATTTTTAACTGTTTTCGATTTTCATAGCGAAACCCGAAACTAATATTAAAATTAACAAAAAAAAAAAATACAACGGGAGTTTGGGAAATATATTTTTTGTTAGTATTTTTTTCCGTAGTAGCTAAATCTATTATCAGAATTGACTTATATGAAAATTTTCGGAAATTTTAAAATAACTTACATTTTGAAATTAATTGCAAATTTCGATTTATACCTTTATATCTAGATCAAGAATCTTAAAAAAAAGCAATTTTTTAAATTCATAAATTTTCTTGGAATTTTTTTATCGAAATAAAATGACAAATTATTTTTAAACCCTTTGAAAAACACAAATTGAAAATTTATTCAAATTTTTTCAAATTTTCGTAAATTGTGATTGTTTATTTGGAATCAGGCTCCTGGAAAATCGTTGTCTTCTTCCTATCCAACGTCCATGATTGACATTTCTGCCAGCTATTCGATGCCACGTCGTCCTGTAGCGGTTTAAAAGTAGTTAGTTTTGATTGGTTTCGTTTACATTCTTTCCGCCTGCAAGTTCAAGACAGTTGCATGGCGTTAATGGGTTCCTCATTATAGATTGAGCATATAGGAGCCAGTAGGATGCTAATATGGTTCTATTGCTCCTATAGGTAGTCGTATCCCGTGGTAGTTTGGAAACTACGAAGGACACCTGCTGGTAGAGAATTCGTAGGATATATAGGGTATTACGTAGGGGATTCTAGTAAAAATTCCCATTTTTTCCCTTGTGCTTCATTTCTTTTACAGAAAAAAAAAATTTCATGGAATTTTGTAAAAATTAACCTTTTATTTTCCTTAATACACTTTAATTTTTTTACATTATAATGACAATATCGACAAAGCACCATATTTTCAATCGAAAATTCTCACATAAAAATATCTGATTTTTTTAAAAATATCAGTAAGCTTTTAGTTTGTTGAAACCTCTACTTTCTGATAGTGCAAAAATTCAGATGTTTTGACGTGAGAATATTCGATTGAAAATTAGGATGCTTCTTCGACATTAAGTCATTATAAGGTGAAAAATGAATATTTTAAATCTAAAAATTTACAGTATTTTTGGGACACTATAGGTTTTTGCCAAATTTCATGAAAAAATTATTTTTTTTTTGTAAAAGATAAAAATAAATAACTAAAAACTTGGTTATTGGAAATTTCTACATAAATTTTGAGGTTATGTAAAAAAAAAGTGTTAACACAAAAGTTGTAGATCTTTTTATTACCTACAATTTTGCCATTTAACTTTTTTTAATAGGACTTGTAGTTTTGTCGGAAAACGAGATAAACCGTTTCTACGCTTAAAAATACCCCCCTTTTCCACTTCCCCAACACAGATCGTCCTTAATTTATTTTTCCTTTCATTTTTGTTATATTTTCTTCCTTTTCCAATGGTTTTCATCCTACTATAATTTATTTTCTCTTCAAAAATTATTTTCCCTATTCTAATTTGGGTTTATATGAAATTTTAGTTTTTTTTTTTTTTTTTTTTTATTTCAATGCAGGTACGGTCACGATGATCTAGATCAAGTTTCTGCCAAAAAAAAAGCAATCTTTAAATTTCTTAGACTTTCTGGAAATTTTTTTAATCAAATTCGATGACCGATTTTTTTAAACGTCTATAAAAACCTTTAAAATAATAAAATTTTGAAAAATTTTTACTAATTTTTATTGGATTTTTGGAATCAGCGTCCTGAAAAATCTCCGTCTTCTTTCTTACCCATCGCCCACGCTTGACACTTTTGTCATTCGATGCCCCGTCGTCCAGTAAAGGTTTAAGAGTAGTTAGTTTTGATTGTCCAGATACAGAGATGGATGAACCTTCTGTATAGATTTGCAGGAACTCTGGTCATAGGTAGGTGCATGGAGTGCATGGATTTCTGTAGTTCGATATCCATATATGATGATTTTGAGATGTTCTGGTCTATTTGTCGAGGGGGGGGGGGGCGTTGGAGAGTTGGTTATATGTTTCGTTTGTTATATTGACAGGAGTAGGATTCTTTACTTTTGAACCATTTATTAGTGCTTCTACCTCGTCTTCAAACTGTAAAAGTTGAAAATTTCAAGGATTTGACCTGTAAATGAAATAACTTGCAAAGTTATAATTAAAAATAAAATCACCTAGGATGAAAGCTTCCATTTACTCGTTTAAAGGATACAAAATGAACTACCTGTTAAAGATCTACAATTTATAGTTTATATAATATAAAATGTTTTTTTTTTGGGTTAGGCTATAGGGAATCCCATGTCCTTAGCCGCTTGTCGGATCCAACCATTTAACGCGATGAGATTCGAATAAACACCGGGATAACCAAGTTCTCCACAACCATAACCGTATGAGACAGTTGCATACAACATTTCGTTATAAGTGACCGGGCCACCCGAATCACCACTACACGTATCCTTGCCCTCGACAGTCACATTACCTAGACAAAGTTGTGCTGCGTCTTTTTGAGCGCTTAGAAAACTTAAAAATTCATCGCACTTTTGTTCGCTGGCCTTCGGCAATAAAATTCCTTGTAAATGGTCAGGTTGCTTCAGGTATTCCTTAAAAAAAAAACTAACAGTATGAAATCTACTAATCAATTTATAAATGCATAATTCTTACATAATATCCAAAACCAACTATGAATACTTGGTTTCCTTCGACAAGAAGCTGGCTTCTGTTATTTGCGATTGGGATCGGTTGAATCCGATTCGAATATTCTAACGATGTTTCTAACTTTAAACATGAAAAATTAATTTTATGTGTAAAAAGCCCAGAAAAAAAGAATTACCAACAACAATGCCACGTCGTTGTACATGGCTCCATACATATTTAATGCAAAATTTGGGTGCAAGGAAAAAGCTTTGATTTTAATTCTGGTACCTTGAAGTATCCGATCGGAACCAGCTATGACTTGAATATCTTTTGGATTTGATAGCGTTTCTAGATCTAGGTCTTTGTACACACAATGGCCCGCTGTTAAAACAACTTCTTGCCTCAATACACTGCCTCCACACACGGTTTGGTTTCTCTTTATTATTTGAACAAAATACGGCGCTCTTTCGATACTCACGTCGTATCCACCGTAAATTTTCTCGCTTGCCTCAACGAAAATATTTTGGTTGGCTAAAACCAAAAGTACCATTTACACAAACAACAAAACATAATTTTTAATTATTTTCTCTTACATTGCCCAGCAAAGAAAAATAGAACCCACAAAGTTTTGTACATTTTTTTTTTAAATTCTTTCAATCTACTTTGATGGAATGAAAAATTTCTGTTGCAAAATGCATTTTTGTAGTCATCTAGATTCTAGACCATGCAAAATTTAATGTAAAAAAATTGTAATAATTGATTATTCACCTTGGTTCATTTTCTTGACGCATATTTAACTGATAATATTTCATATTGGAAATCTAGTAACTGATAAATGTAGAAAAAAACAGTATCGTTTGAAATCCTAAAATTTCAATAGTCAAGTAATGGATGCCTTTGTCATTAATTTAAACGAGGAAAAAACAAAGTATATGGAAATGGAAGTGGACGTGGCAAAAAAGAATGAGTTCATGGAGTTCCGATCAGAAAAAAAGGTCGAAAAAGTGAACAAATTCGAGTATCTTGGAGTTGCGGTCACAAATAGAGGAATCGAAGACGAGGAGATAGAAAATAGGATCCTGAATGCAAGCGGAGCAGTGGGAGTTCTTACAACAGTACTGGGGTCAAAACATTTTTTAAGAATGGCAAAGATAAGACTATAGGAGACAGTGATAAAACCAACCCTTTTGTATATGTGCGAGACCTGGACTGTGCGAAAAGAAGATCAAACCAAACTGGAGATAAGGGAAAGAAAGGTGTTGCGAAGGATTTTTGGAGGGGTGAAAAAGACAGAGGAGTTGTGGCGCATGCGGACAAACAGAGAGGTGCTGAAACTATACCGAAAGCCCATAATAATTCAAAAATAAGAGCACAAAGAGTCAGATGGCTGGGACCTATAAAGTGGCTTCCAGAACAACGATGGACAAACAGAACACTTTCCTAAGGTGGGAAGGTGGGAAAAGGAGGAGAGGATGACCCAGGAACAAGTGGTTTGAAGCCGTGAGAGCAGACGTGAATGAACTAATAAAAAGCAGATGGAAGGAAATGGCAAAAGACAGGAAGAGATGGAAAGGACTCGTCAAAAAAATAGAAGCCGAAGGCCTACAATGCCTATAGCGCTATAATATATATAACCCTTTACCTTGGTGGTTCTTAGTTAGCCAAATGGGTCAAGCATTGAATTTTTATTGGTTCCAACCTTTAAAGTTTCATTAATTCGTTCTGGAATGGTACGGTCGAACAAGTGTATCGTATTACAAACTTCAGTAGGGATACACTGGAGAAAATAATATACTGGGTAGGTCTATTTCTGAATGTTGCTCAGCCGTTTGATATAAGTGTGCGGTACAAGCTGGGACATATCTTGCTACCTCAATTATTTAACCTCCTGGAGAGCTATTTAACGGACAAAACATTCTATGTCCAGTGCAGGGATCTGTTCAGCTTGAACAGCAGGAGTGCTATAAGGCAGAGTCATTGGACCTATGCTGTACTTAATTTGCACGGGGTATCTTCCAATAGAGGAGAATGTATTGATAGCGGTTCAAAGGATCCTATATGTGGTTCTATGTTCAAACATTGCCATTAGAGCGCTGTTGGCTCATATGAACAAAATTAATGAGTGGACAAAAAGATGGCGTATCAACCTAAACGGGGATAAGACCATGTTAGTTACGTTTAGCCTGATAACCTAAGCTTAAAATAAATTAAAGATTTTTTTAACAGATACATAATAAAGGTCCAAATTTTGATTAAAATTTGATTTTTTTAAAATAGCCGCCATTTTGTTATATAATTATATTTGGCTCATTCCTTTGATTTATCATTAGATTGTTGATTATTTTAGCGAATGACGTTTGGTTTTTAAATTTTTAATAATTCCGTCTAAAGAGAGATGAGCTTTTGGAGATTAGCTATAAAAGGTTTTATCATTTTTTTTACGAGGAAAAAAGGTTTAAAAAATGTCCCAAAATGTCCAACATAACATGCAAAACACTAAACCTTAGTAGTCTGTAAACTAGTAGACATGTCGCACGATTTGTATGAAGACCGTCTAGAGATGGGCTATAGACCGTCTAGAGACGTCTCGTCTAGCATACACACTACAATCTAAACTGCTAAGTCATCTTCACAGTTAACTATGGAGGACAAAATAAAATAAACGGCGCTAGCCATGGCTCGCCTCTAGACAACAGCCCACACTGTCAAAATGTAACGGAACATATTTAATGATGTATGCTGGCTCCTTAAGTTTTCCATTTTGATCGGGAGACCGGAGATTTTTGGTCTTCCAATCTAGGCCCTAGGCAAAAATTCGTCGGTAGACATGTCTACGGACAAATTGAGACGCGTCTCAGAGACCAAAATCGCGCAACATGTCTATTGGTGAGTACTAGGCATTAGATCTACAAAGTAAACAACCTGTTAGAGGTCTTTATTTTTTTTTTTATTTAATAAAAATGGTTCGATATTTTTCGTTAGGCTATAGGTAATGCCATATCTTTTGCCGCTTGTCGAATCCAACCATTTAACGTTATGAGGTTTGCATAAACACCGGGATAGTCTAGTTCTCCACAACTATAACAAAGTGATACAGTTGCATACTGGATTCCATTAAAGGTGCCAGGTCCACCCGAATCGCACTGGCATGAATCCTTGCCCTTTCCAGTCAAGTTTCCTAAACAAATTTGCGTTGAATATTCTTTGTAACCAAGATCTGTTAAAAATTTCTTGCACGTTTGTTTATTGGTTATCGGCAAATAAATACCCTTTAAATGGTAAGGGTACATCCATTTTTCCTAGAACAAAACATTATTTAATTTAGTTTGAGATGTAATTTTTTGAATCTTGGAAATGGATAGTTGTGGATGTATTTGTAACATAGGATGTAGTTAGCTTCATTCAGACCAAAGAAGTTTAACTTCAAATATTCACAAATACGTAGACAAATCCATTTTTTGTATGATTCTTACAGTAAGTCCAACACCAACTACGAATAAGTTGGTTCCTTCTGGAAGAGACTGGGTCATGCTATCAGCTATTGGGATCGGTTGAATCCGATTAGAAAATTCTAACGATTCTTTTAACTATAAAAATGAAAAAAATTGATGGACTGTGTAAAAAGGGCAGAAAAAAATATTACAAATAACAATGCAACGTCGTTGTTAATGAAATTTCCCTCTAATTTGAAATAAGGATGTAAGGAAAATGCGCTGACTCCAATTCTGGTACCCTCAAATCTCCGATCGGAACCGGCGATGACTTGCATATTACCTGGATATGATAGAATGGCTAGATATAGGTCGTTGAACACACAATGGCCCGCTGTTAAAACAACTTCTCGCCTCAATACACTGCCTCCGCACACGGTTTGGTCGTGATTTATTATTTGAACGTAATACGGCGCTCTTTCGATACTCACGTCGTATCCACCGAAAATTCTCTCAGCGCAATTGTCTTCGATGACTAAAACCAAATGGGCCATTTAAACAAACAAAATTAATTCAAATACTACGTTCTTTTACAATGCCACGCAAACAAAAATAGAAACAACAAAGTTTTGTGCATTTTGTGCATTTGATGATTTTTTTTTAAATTAATTCTTTCAATCTTTTTTGGTGAAAATAAAAATTTTTCATCGCAAAATGCATTTTTATATGAGGTTACGCCATATAAATGCAATTTTTAAATTTTCATTAACTAATTGATTTTCCTTCTGATTAATTTTTTTTGTCAAATGCGTTTTATTCTTGGTTCTTATTGGTTGATTTCAATAATCTTTATTTTTTTTGTTTGAAACTTTTTCGATTTTTACAGTTGAAATCAAATCTGATATTGATTAAAAAAAAAATCCGCGAGTATTGTGAAATAATTTTGTTTTTGTTAGTATTTGGTTCCCGTAGTTGCTCAATCTATTATCAGAATTGACTTATATATTGACTTATACGATAAAACTTTTTTTTTATTTTTTTAAAAAGCAATCCTCAAATTTCTGAAATATGCTGGCATTTTTATTATTTAACTAGCTGATAACCGCCCGCTTCGCTGGACATAGCTAAATTGAACTGACTGATTAATAGAAACGGGCATAGCATAATATAAAAAGTCATTTTAGTTATGTTGACATAAAAAGATAAAAATTGTTCCCCAGGAATCGTAAATTCTAGAGTAAAAAAATATTCGTGTTTTTACCTGCGTAGAAATCGCATTATTTGCAGTTCAGTCATCTTTCAACGGATTTTTACCCAGAATTTACATTTGACATATTTTGAATTCCCTAAAAGTTACACCCGTGAATTAGTCAAGTATCGTTGTACTACTACAATATTATCGTTATAATCTTCAAATTTGCAAACATTAATTTATAAGAATAATAAATTATAGTTTCAAACCATGTTGTTTCTGCGATATGATATGTATGTATGTATGTACTTTGCATCACAGCTGCCTGCCAATGTATGTTTTTGCGCAGTTTTTATTTTTTTGCTCGGAAAATCAATATTTTTTTGGAAAAAAAAGTATTTTATAGCACTTTTTGTAATATTTATTGCTTGTAGTGAAAATCTCGTCCAAATCGGACCAGCCGTTTTTAAGTTTGCCAAGAACAAACAAACAGACACGGAAAACTATTCGAAATTTAAAGTAGCCTATAATGTAAGTTGAAATATTGAGGTCATAATCAATATATTTTTGTGCACTTACATTGCAAATGCTGGCTAAATATGCGGCAAAATTGTGTCTCTTAAAAAAATTGATAAAAAAAAGTGGTTGCGTGTACTTTTGTACGCGCGTGAGAAGTTATACTTTTTTAGTATCATTAAAAATTAGTTTTAATTAATTTTATTCAAATAATCAATTTTAAACTGTAATTTAATATTTAATAATATATATATATATTTAAAGATGTAAAAAAATTAAGAGAATAATATTTTAATTTGTATCAATAAATAATATCCAAAGAAAGCTGAAAGACGATTTTCTAAAATTTGTCAGGATCATTTTTCTGGTTAACAATTCTTGCATGTCATGAAAACGAAGCTTCATAGAAATTGCGAAATAAAGTAAGTAGCTACTTGTCAAAGTAAATGTCTTAATCTTATTCATATCTTGTGTTACTAAATTATTATTCTAAGATGGTTGAATCATTTCAGAATCCCAGATTTCGTGATAAGTAAAAATATGCATGAAATTCAGACGTCATTATCATCATTTAACTTCAAATAGTACCTATAACAGCTACTGTAAAATTCGAGAAAAGTAATAACTTATTTTTTAATAATATGTGTCATTTGTATATATAATTATTGTTAATTTAAATATAAAAATAAATAAATTAGAAAATAAATACAACAAAAATTCAAATTACGCGCGCAAAGAAACCCAGTGGTTTTGCGGCTAACCTCATTTTGTTAATTTTTGTCTCAAGATGCGCGCGCATCTTAAAATTTCACTCTCATCATTTTTTCATAACGCGCCTAAAGAAGTATAACTTCAAAAGTCCGCGATTTTAAAAATTGCAAAAAACGCCTCGCGCAATTAATGGATGCCCCCTAAAATAGCTGAACGATTTTAAATGACATTTGGTATGAGAGATTTTCAAGTTCTAAAGGAAAGAATACAGGTACTTTTTTACTAAAAATCATATAGAAACTGATCTGAGGCAGCTAACATCTCTTTCTTGAAAAGTAGTTTTGATGAACTTTCTTTGGATCTAAAGTTGGAAAGTATTTATCATCTTTATTTGTCAAAATAGATTAATTTTTATATTTCGCTATGAACGTAGGGAATCTTTTAATCAATCCGATAAAATTTAGAAACACTCAGCAAAGCGAACGGGTATCAGCTAGTAGGAACATAATTTGAAGTTTACTGAATAATATTTTTATAAATCAAGTTATCTATGAGAAATATTGTTTTTAATGGTCAGTTGAGCCAATGGTGGATGTCTATTGGTTATTTTTTTCAGTTTTCATAGTTGCCTTTGATATTTTGATTTGAAATTGAAATTACATGCGGAGCCCAATTTAAAAAAAATCAACGTGACTGCAAGCTAAGATTTATTAGTAAAAGAGATACAAAATAAACTACCTGTTAAAAGTCTATAACTTTCTGTTAATTTAATAAAAAATGTTTTGGCTTTTTGCGTTAATGTATAGGAAACCCCATATCCTTAGCCGCTTGTCGGATCCAACCATTTAAGGTGATGAGGTCTGCATAGGCACCGGGATAACCAAGTAAACCACAACCATGTCCATATGATACGGTTGCATACAACAATCCTTTATAAGTGGCTGATCCACCCGAATCACCTGCACATGCGTCTTTGCCTTTAATGGTTAAATTTCCCAAACAAATATGTGTTGAATATACTTTGTAACCCATAGAATTTAAAAATTCAATGCATTTTTGTGTATTGGTCTTCGGCAAATAAATTCCTTGTAAATGTTCAGGTTGATTGTAGTACCACTTAAACAAACATATTTTATAAAGTTTGACAATCATTGGGCATGTGCATTTTTGGAAATGGATAGTTGCGCGTATATTTGAATGAAAGGAGAACGTTTGCTTCATACAAGCTCGTGCAGCATCACTTCTCATATGCACAGATCCATTTATGAATGCATAATTCTTACATAATATCCAAAACCAACTACGAATACGTTGGCTCCTTCTGGAATAGGGGGGGGTCAAGCTTTTGACGATTGGGATCGGTTGAATCTGATTCGAATATATTAATGGTTTTTTTAACTAAAAAAAAAAAAAAATTAAAAATGGGTTGTGTAAAAATTAGAGAAAAAAAATTACAAATAACAATGCAACATCGTTGAACACGGTATATGTTGGATTTATGAAATACGGGTGTACGGAAAATGCGTTTACTCCAATTCTGGTACCTTGAAGTCTCAAATCGGAACCGGCTATAATTTGAATATCTTTTGGGCTTAATGGTGTTGTTAGCTTTTCGTCTTTGAACGTACAATGGCCCGCTGTTAAAACAACTTCTTGCCTCAATATACTACCACCGCACTTGCATATCTCATCCCATATTACTTGAACATGATGCGGCACTCTTTCAATACTTACACGGAATCCGCCGTAAATTTTCTCACTTTCTTCGGCAAAAATGTTTTCGTTCACTGAAATAAAACGTGACATTACAAATATTTAATTAAAATGTGTTTAGGTACTTTGCCACACCAACAACAATGTAACCAACAAAGCCTGGCGCATCTTTATTATTGATTAATTATTTCGATCTGCTTTGATATAACAAGAAACTTTCATCACAAAATGCATTTTTATAGTTATAAAACTAAGCGATATAAAATGCATTTTCGTAATTTGCAATAATTAATTTTTTCGCTTAATTCATTTTCTTTGCTCGAATAAAAGTATGTAATGAAATTTTTTTTCGACCAGCAACTATGACATTTCGGATAATATTTCATTGAAAGCAATCATTTACAAGTTGGCGTTGCCCTGGTTGTGCCTTATTGGTCAAATAAGTCGAACTCTGATTTTTAATGGCTGCAACGTTTCTATTTTCATAGATGTCTTTGATACAAGTACCGCTTAAGCTCCATGTACAAAACGTTTTCCGAAATAACTAATAAACTAGTGCTTTAAGTCTTTGAAAATGGTAAAAAGGAAAAAAATTATATTAGGATGAAACCCATTGGAAAAGAAATAGAATGAAAGGAAAAATAAACTACGGTTGATCTGTGTTGGGGAAGTGGAAAAGGGGGGTGTTTTAGGGGTAAAAATGGTTTATCTCGTTTTCCGACAAAACTACAAGTTCTATGGAAAAAAATTAAATGGAAAAGATATAAATAATAAGTAGATCTACAACTTTTGTACTAACACTTTTTTCAAATAACCTAAAAATTTATGTGAAAAAAATATATTACCAAGTTTTTGGTTTTTAATTTTTATCTTGTACAAAAAAAAACATTTTTACACGACATTTGGTGAAAACTTACTATTCAATATCCCAAACACACTGTATTTATTTTATTTTAAATATTATTTTTTTTACCATATAATGACTTAATATCGAAAAAGCACCCTAATTTTCAATCGAAAATTCTCACGTCAAAACATCTAAGTTTAAGGTCGGTATTTTTTTCTTGGTTGAAACCCCTTCTTTCTATGGTGCAAAAAATATATACATTACAATGTTAAATGGTCCCAGAAAATGCAGTCATGAAAGTAAACTTTTCAATAAAGGACACTGTCAAGGACACAATATAAGTGTAACCTTTTCACTAATTTAGTTCTCAGGTTTTTGGATTTGTTTGACAACAATGTTTTTGAAAAAAAAAAATTAAATTATTTTACACCATTAATATTCGTTAACAATGTTCATTGTTACACATTGTGTCACTTTTCACAATCACTTGTTTATTAATTTTTACTCACTTTTTATATTTTACTTTTTCACTATATATACACTATTTAATTAGCACTGCACTGCTCACGATTTATTTAACACTGTTAATATAACTGTGCTGATTCACGGTTTATTTAGCACTCGTATTTTTGGTTTGTTTTAAACTGTATTGACTTATATAGAAATTGAACGTTTTTCTCGAACTTTCCAACCCCACTTATTCAATTGCTAAAACATTTGATTCGATTATCTTACGATCCGCCAAATGAATTTCATTGCAAGTTTGAATTTATACAAAAATTTAAAATTTTTAAAAAGGCCCCCATCTTGTTTTGACCTTTTTATTTTGCTTATTGCTTCTCTACATTACAAGATTATTGTTTTTTTAAGCTAATGACGTTGGGAATTTTTATTTAAAACTAGCTGATCCCGCCCGCTTTGCTGAGCATATCTTAATTAATCCAACGGAATAAACTTTAACACAAAATAAGAAATTCAACTATATTAAGAGGGTATTCTAGTCTAGGATTTTGAAAAAATCGAAAAAATTTTTTTTTTCATAATCCGATAGTTTATATATTCAAAAATAAAAGAATTTTTCAAAATTCAAATTATTTCCGAAGTTATAGCCGTTTTATTATCGTGCTAACTGGACCAGTTGAGACTTAACGTAAAACTTTAAATGCGCTTTTTTCAAAACTACTTTTTCCGATGCGGTTGCCATAATATCTCAAGTTTTAATCAGCCGATTTACTTGAAATTTGGCATGAATATTCTTTAAATACCTCTCTATCGCATGAACCAACAAAAAATGAAAATTTTAAATTTTTAATGTTTTTAAAAATTCGACAAAGGTAAAAAATGAGTGAAAAAATCGACCTTTATTTTTGAGTAGCCGTCATTTAATGAAAAAATTTTTTTTTTTAGTTTTGAAGGTTCATGCGATAGCGACATTTGTACTTATCAAGAATCCATCATTGTTTAATTTTTTAAATGACCACAAGGGTAGAAATCATGGCGAGGAGGACACGGTCTTTTTTTTTTCTCCTCTACTTCAAAGACGCATAACTCAAGGAAAAAAAAATTTTTTTGATTTGAAATTAATTTTGTGTACTCTCTGAATATAATTAAGCAAATGGTAAAAAAATTTATACTAAAAATATGAAATGCTTATTTTTTATCAATTGCCAAAAAACGCTCGAAATTCGGGCCTCTAGACTAGAATACCCCCTTAAACAAAAAAAAGAATGACATATATTTCAATAAAAAGTTCATGAAAAACCGTTATAGTAGTTATAAACTACTTTTCTAGGAATAGATATAAGCTATCTTATAGGACTACCTATATACGCTTTTATGAATATTGTAAAATACCTATAAGTATTAATGTTCCTATAAGACTTGAGACTCATTAACGCAATTTGAGAATTTTGAATTTTCATTGTCGGCTTTTTAAATTTGAAACACGTGTTCCATTCATCATATGTTGTAATTTATGAAATATTGGTAAAACCAAAATTAGTCAAGATACTTTAAAGTTTAAAAACGGCCTAACAAAGGTCTAAAACACTTTGTTTATTTGATATAAAATGTTTTTTTGCGTTAGGGTAGAGGAAATCCCATATCCTTAGCCGCTTGTCGTATCCAACCATTTAACGTGATGAGGTTAGCATAAACACTGGGAAAACCTAGTTTTCCACAAACATCCTCTCCATATGAGACAGTTGCATACAACATTTCTTCATAAGTGACCGATCCACCTGAATCACCAGGACATGCGGCTTTGTCCTCGACGGTTAAATTTCCAAAACAAATTTGTGTTTCGTATTTATCAGCACCCATGTGAGTTAAATATTCAATGCATTTTTGATCATTGGTCTTTGGTAAATGAATTCCTTGCAAATGTTTCGGTTTCTTGAAGAACGACTTAAACAAACATATTTTGTAAAATTTGACAAACACTACTTGTGAGAATAGTTTAATGAAAGGAAGAAGTTAGCTGCATAAGAGCTCATGCAGCATCACTACTCATATGCACAGAATCTGAATAATTCTTACATTATATCCAAAACCAACTATGAATACATAGGTCCCTTCTGCCAGAGGCCGAGTCATGTTATTAACGATTTGGATCGGTTGAATCCGATTCGAATATTCTAAGGATTTTGCTAACTAAAAAAAAAATGAAAAAAAAATTGATTGGGTAAGAAGTAGAGAAAAAAAAATTTACAAATAACAACGCCACATCGTTGTACACGGTGTCTGAAGTATTTTTAAAATACGGGTGTACGGAAATTGCGTTGACTCCAATTCGGGTACCTTGAAGTCTCAAATCGGAACCGGCTATGACTTGAATATCTTTTGGTTCTAATAGTATTATTAGGTTTAGGTCTTTGAACACACAATGACCCGCTGTTAAAACAACTTTTTGCCTCAATATACTACCACCGCACTTGCATATCTCATCCCATATTACTTGAACATGATGCGGCACTCTTTCGATACTTACATCGAATCCGCCGGTAATTCTTTCGTTTGTCTCGGCAGAAATGCTTTTGTTCACTAAAACAAAATTAGAAATTAAGAAAAAAAAATAAAAAATAAATTGTTTAGTTACCTTGCCACACAAATAACAATGTAACCAACAAAGCCTTGTGCATTTTTATTATTGATTTATTATTTCGATCTGCTTTGATATAACAAGAAACTTTCATCACAAAATGCATTTTTATAGTTATAAAATTAAGCGATATAAAATGCATTTTTGTAATTTGCAATAATTAATTTTTCGCTTAATTCATTTTCTTGGCTCGATTGAAAGTTAAAGTATGTAATGAAATTTTTTTTGCCCATCAACTATGACATTTTGTATAATATTTCATTGAAAGCAATCATTTACAAGTTGGCGTTGTCCTGGTTGTGCCTTATTGGTCAAATTAGTCGAACTCTGATTTTTAATGGCTGCAACGTTTCTATTTTCATAGATGTCTTTGATACAAGTACCGCTTAAGCTCCATGTACAAAACGTTTTTACGAATAACTAATCGGATAAAATGGATAATTAATGTCTCTTCCTGGAAAAACAGTTTAACGGATTTTGGTGAATTTACTAAGGATTTATGCTCTTATATCAAAGAAGAATCTATACGAAGAATTTTACGTATTGTAACGTTTTTACGGGTTCGATGGTAATTGTTTAATGACAACGAACTTATTTCGTAACAATTGTTTATCTATGTATCATACGATATTCTTGCTTATATACTACTACACTGTTATTTACAATGTTCACTATTACAATAGTCTCAGTCACTGTTTATATTTCACTATACACACGCGCAGATACACTTTATTTAACCATGCACTGAATATTTATTTAAGCATTAATCACTTTGAACACTGTCGAATATTTATATCGCAAGTAATGTCGTTTATTTACACTGTTGATTCACAACACTCGGAACTCGTTTTGGAAAATTTTCTGTAATTTTCGCTATTGTCTTTCAACTATCTATTTTTCTCGGAAACTATTTTTGTCGACACCACTTTCTAGAATTCGCTGAATTATCGATCATTCCAGAATTTTTACTCCTTATTAATTCATCCGGTAATCCTTTTCGGCCCACCCTCTCTGTATGGGGTTTCTCACCACCACTAATCTGTTAACAGACTACCTTCTCATTGGCCGGTTGATGGTTACGCCCACTCCCGCTGAGCCGGGTAAGTGTAGACGTTAAAATGGCCCCGTCTTCATCTTGGGATTGTGACAGTATCATTCATAGTAATTAGCCTTTAACTTTAATTACACTTTTTGAAACCTTTGCGGAACAGAAAGCTCGAAAAGAAAACCCTGTACTCAATATAAATGTTTCGTTTTTGCAAATTATTTCACGGATTCTTAGATTTGTGGTTAAATGACAACAATTTATTTGGAAAAAAAAATTGTATTTATTTATTTTACACTATTTACATTCGTAAACAATGATTTAGTTCACACCTGTTACACCTGTCACTTTTCACAATCTCTTGTTCACCAGTTTTCACTGTCTGTTTATATTTAACTTTTCACTATGCGTATGTAATTAGCACTGCACTGTTTACGGTTTATTTAACATCTCGAATCTTTAACAATCTCGAATCATAGTTTATTTAGCACTCGTATTGTTGGTTTGTTTTCAACTGTACTGAAGCTTTATTTATCACTTCCACTGACTGGGCTAGTTCCCGCTTATATTGTTGAACTTTTTTGTTTCGATTCGATTGTCTTATACTGCCATCAATCAAAAATTCCATGGAAAAAAGTTTTCTTCTTTGTCATCCACCAATTTTTATTGGTAAAACTTTTGCATGACGGGTCGAACAGAGATAATCTTTTGGAATGTTCTAGGTTTCTATTGTTTTATGCTACATTTTATATACCATTTACGCTTTGTTGGGGTACTCAGCGTGAAGTCAGACAAAAGGTCTAACGAGGGCGGCCTCAGTTCACTCAATCGTGAGCCCATCCCCTCAAGCAACCAAGATATTGACATAAGTAATATTAAAGGGTAATTTTTAATGTGATGTACTAAATAAAATGTAGTAATAGCTGGGGAGCCCAAGCGGGGATTTCGGGATTTACTAAAGCGCGGCAGATTAATATACAGGGTGATACCTTGTACCCAGTTAAGTACTTCCACCAAATATTAGCCCCATATATATGGCCGCCCGTCAAGGATAAAACATTAGATTAGTGAAATAAATTGATCATCTGAAATTCTCGAGCGCGTCAGATTAAGATAGGGTGAGTTAGTTACATGCTAAAAGGGAGGGGTACAAAGTTGTAAAAAAAACGTCATTTTGACATTCCCGAGCGTGGCTAATTTTTATTTTAATTTTGAAGGGAATAAATCAGGGATTACGAAAAATATATAATCTGACGATTTCCACAAGTCAAAGTAACCAAAAATCACCGATGCGTGCAGCTGTGTGATGCATATATTCAAATTTTACCAGGAAAAAGTTTCAAATAAAAGTTGAAGCCATTAATGAGTCTAAGAACCATAGTAAGTTTAAAGAAAATCGTTCGAGCCGTTTTCGAAAAAAAATAGAAAAATCTCAAAAACTCTTAGAATATAGAAGAGATTTCGGTTTACCGATTTCGGCCACAAGCTTCGCGGCACATCTAGGTATAATATGGAGGCTGAATGTCAAGTTTGGTGAAATTCGGATAAAGCTTTCGATACGATATGGCTGTCACACATGTCTGTGTGTGAGTCGCCTTGTCGACTAAATAGTTAATTGAGAAATTTGTTTTAATCTGAAACAACTAATAAATAAATAATATTCCTAAATAATATTACTAGTTCTATTTTAAGTATAACATGGGTTTTTTCAGTCAACTAATAAGTTATAAGCAGCTCAAAAAGTTTGGCATTAACCCTATACGTACAAAATATTTATTTATCCAGAAATATTACCTAGGCATATTTGCGTTTCAAAATTTTGAGCAGCGATATCAATTTATTGTTAAAATGCGTATTATTTATGGTTTTTATTGGTCAATTTTTTTAACTAGTTTTTTTTTTTCATTTTCTTAGCTGAAACCAAATATGCTATAGAAATTAACAATAAAGAAAATTTCTTCTTTCTAAAAATCTTTGTTATTAGAAAACTATTTTCCGTAGTTGCTAACATTAAATCTGTTATCAGAATTAACAAATAATTGAAACTTTTCGTAAATTTTGAAACACCAAATGATCCATTTTAAAAATTATTAAATTAACAATAAAGTTTAATACAAATGTTTGAAATTTTTTCGGTTAAGCTAGCATTGTTACGAAAATTTCATAAACGGCACGAGCAACAAAATTTAAACTACGACAACTAATTAGCACAAAAATAGCACTAAATTCACCAAGTAATCCTTTATTGGTAAATCTTTTGCACGACGGAGTCCGACAGACATGGTCTTTTGGAATGTTCTGGGCTTCCTTTTTTTGCCAACTACGCCTCTCCTTTATCCACCGTTCACGCTTCGTTGGGTACTTAGCGTGAAGTTAGACAAAAGGTCTAAGACGGGAGACTTCTGCCCACACAAACGTGAGCCCAACCCCACACACTGCCTAGACTGTGACATGAGTAATAGTAATGGGTAACTCTTTCCGGGGAGGCCAAATCCAAACAAATTACCAAGAACCTCAGCTGTCATAGTTTCAACACTTACACTATCACCTCATAGTAAGCGCAGTCAATGATTAATTTGACTTGTAAATGAAATAGATTGGGGAGTCTTTAAAAAGAAGAAATTAGTCAAGATGTTTGCAGACCAAGATTAATAAGGGTACAAAATAAACAACCTGTTAGAGGTCTATAATTATTTGTTTATTTTTAAAATAATTGTTTTTAAGGTTATGGTATAGGGAATCCCATAGCCGTAGCCGCTTGTCGGATCTAACCATTTAACCTGATGAGGTTTGCATAGGCAGTGGGGTAATCGAGTAATCCACTATAGGTAACGGGAGTCCTATTTCCTTAGCCTTTTGTTGGATTCAGTCATTTAACGTGATGTGGTTCGCATAGATCCCGGGGCGACCTAATACGCCGCAACCTTCCACCCCCCGATACGACTCCATACGGCATGTTGTTGTAAGTGATCGGTCCATCCGAATCACCATTGCACTTGCAATTCAAATTTCTGAGAACCCATTGTAATTAAATAGTCCTTGCACGTTGGTCATTGATCTTTGGCAAAGATATTCCTTTTAAATGTACAGGAAATGTCACCTCATCATCGCTTTAACAGCTAAGGTCATATCACGACTGTCTAAACACAGAAAATATCTGTTGGTCAATTTTAATCTTAGTTCTAGGATCTGAAATCTACGATTCAACGGGGATCGAACCCGTACCACTTGACGCATGCATTGGAACGAACTACTGCTCTAGCCACTGCGCCAATAGGTGGCCAGTTCATTAATTTATTTTACTCTATTTACACTCGCTAACAATGATTTAGTTCACCTGTAACACCTGTCACTTTTCACAATTACTTGTTCACTATTGGTAAGTATTTCACTTTTTCACTATATACACTATTTAATTAGCACTGCACTGTTCACGATTTATTTAACACTCTAGATTTACGGTTTATTTAGTACTTGTTTTGACGATTTATTTATCACTCCCACTGAATGGGCTTGTTTCCGCTTATATAGGATTTGAACTTTTTTGATTCGATTTAATTGTCTTATGCTGCATCAATCAAAAATTCTGAGGAAAAAAGTTTTCTTCTTTGTCATTCATCAAGTAGGTTAGTAGGTTAGTAGGTAGTTTTATTGGTAAATCTTTTGCATGACGGGTCGAACAGAGATAATCTTTTGGAATGTTCTAGGCTTTTATTGTTTGCCTATTGTAGGCTTCTATTGTTATAAATCAAGTTATCTATGAGAAATATTGTTTTTAATGGCCAGTCGAGCCAATTGTGGATGTCTATTGGTTATCTTTTTTCAGTTGTCATAGTTGACTTTGATATTTTGATTTGAAATTGAAATTACATGCGGAGCCCAATTTAAAACAAATCAACGTGACTGCAAGCTAAGATTTATTAGTAAAAGGGATACAAAATAAACTATCTGTTAAAAGTCTATAACTGTCTGTTAATTTTATAAAAAATGTTTTGGCTTTTTGCGTTAAGGTATAGGAAACCCCATATCCTTAGCCGCTTGTCGGATCCAACCATTTAAGGTGATGAGGTTTGCATAGGCACCGGGATAACCATATAAACCACACCCATGTCCATATGATACGGTTGCATACAACAATCCTTTATAGGTGGCTGATCCACCCGAATCACCATCGCACGAATATTTGCCTTTGATGGTTAAATTTCCCAAACAAATATGTGTTGAATATTCTTTGTAACCCATAGAATTTAAAAATTTAATGCATTTTTGTATATTGGCCTTCGACAAATAAATTCCTTGTAAATGTTCAGGTTGACTGTAGTACCACTTAAACAAACATATTTTATAAGATTTGACAATCATTGGGCATGTGCATTTTTGGAAATGGATAGTTGCGCGTATATTTGAATGAAAGGAGAACGTTTGCTTCATACAAGCTCGTGCAGCATCACTTCTCATATGCACAGATCCATTTATGAATGCATAATGCTTACATAATGTCCAAAACCAACTACGAATACGTTGGCTCCTTCCGGAATAGGCGGGGTCAAGCTCTTGACAATTGGGATCGGTTGAATCTGATTCGAATATATTAATGGTTTTTTTAACTAAAAAAAAAAATTAAAAAATGGGTTGTGTAAAAATTAGAAAAAAAAAATTACAAATAACAATGCAACATCGTTGAACACGGTATCTGTTGGATTTATGAAATGCGGGTGTACGGAAATTGCGTTGATTCCAATTCTGGTACCTTCAAGTTTCCGATCGGAACCGGCTATAACTTGAATATCTTTTGGGCTTAATGGTGTTGTTAGCGTTTCGTCTTTGAACATACAATGGCCCGCTGTTAAAACAACTTCTCGCCTCAGTATACTGCCACCGCACTTGACATCGTCTTCCTCTATTATTTGAACGTAATGCGGCGCTCTTTCAATACTTACATCGAATTCGCCGGTATTTCTCTCGTTTGTCTCGGCAAAAATGTTTTCGTTCACTGAAATAAAACGTGACATTACAAATATTTAAATAAAATGTGTTTAGGTACTTTGCCACACAAACAACAATGTAACCAACAAAGCCTTGTGCATCTTTATTTTTATAGTTATAAAATTAAGCGATTAAAAATGCATTTTCGTAATTTGCAATAATGAATTTTTTATAATTATTAATTTTTCGCTTAATTCATTTTCTTTGCTCGATTGAAAGTTATAGTAGGTAATGAATTTTTTTTTCGCCCAGCAACTATGACATTCCGTATAATATTTCATTGAAAGCAATCATTTACAAGTTGGCGTTGTCCTGGTGGTGCCTTATTGGTCAAATAAGTCAAACTCTGATTTTTAATGGCTGTAACGTTTTTACTTTCATAGATGTCTTTGATTCAAATACCGCTTAAGTTGCACGTACAAAACGTTTTTACAAAGAACTAATCGGATAGAATGGATAATTAATGTCTCTTCCTGGAAAAACAGTTTATCGGATTTTGGTGAATTTACTAAGGATTTATGCTCTTATATCAAAGAAGAATCTATACGAAGAATTTTACGTATTGTAACGTTTTTACGGGTTCGATGGTTGTTGTTTAATGACAACGAACTTATTTCGTAACAATTGTTTATTTATGTATCATACGATATTCTTGCTTATATACTACTACACTGTTATTTACAATGCTCACTATTACAATAGTCTCAGTCACTGTTTATATTTCACTATATACACGCGCAGATACACTTTATTTAACCATGCACTGAATATTTACTTAAGCGTTAATCACTTTGAACAATGTCGAATATTGTCTTTCAACTTTCTATTTTTCTCGGAAACTATTTTTGTCGACACCACTTTCTAGAATTCGCTGAATTATCGATCATTCCAGAATTTTTACTCCTTATTAATTCATCCGGTAATCCTTTTCGGCCCACCCTCTCTGTATGGGGTTCCTCACCACCACTAATCTGTTAACAGACTGCCTTCTCATTGGCCGGTTGATGGTTACGCCCACTCCCGCTGAGCCGGGTAAGTGTAGACGTTAAAATGGCCCCGTCTTCATCTTGGGTTTGTGACAGTATCATTCATAGTAATTAGCCTTTAACTTTAATGACACTTTTTGAACCTTTGCGGAACAGAAAGCTCGAAAAGAAAACCCTGTACACAATATAAATGTTTCGTTTTTGCAAATTATTTCACGGATTCTTAGATTTGTGGTTAAATGACAACAATTTATTTGGAAAAAAAAAATATTTATCTTACAATATTTACATTCGTAAACAATGATTTAGTTCACACCTGTTACACCTGTCACTTTTCACAATCTCTTGTTCACCAGTTTTCACTGTCTGTTTATATTTAACTTTTCACTATGCGCATGTAATTAGCACTGCACTGTTTACGGTTTATTTAACACTCTCGAATCATAGTTTATTTAGCACTCGTATTATCGGTTTGTTTTCAACTGTACTGAAGCTTTATTTATCACTTCAACTGACTGGGCTTGTTCCCGCTTATATAGGATTTGAACTTTTTTGATTCGATTCGATTGTCTTATACTGCCATCAATCGAAAATTCCATGGAAAAAAGTTTTCTTCTTTGTCATCCAACAATTTTTATTAGTAAATCTTTTACATGAAGGGTCGAACAGAGATAATCTTTTGGAATGTTCTAGGTTTCTATTGTTTTATGCTACATTTTATATACCATTCACGCTTTGTTGGGGTACTCAGCGTGAAGTCAGACAAAAGGTCTAACGAGGGAGGCCTCAGTTCACTCAATCGTGAGCCCATCCCCTCAAGCAACCAAGATATTGACATAAGTAATATTAAAGGATAATTTTTAATGTGATGTACTAAATAAAATGTAGTAATAGCTGGGGAGCCCAAGCGGGGATTTCGGGATTTACTAAAGCGCGGCAGATTAATATACAGGGTGATACCTTGTACCCAGTTAAGTACTTTCACCAAATATTAGCCCCATTTATATGGCCGCCCGTCAAGGATGAAGGATGAGATTAGTAAAAAAAAATTGATCATTTGAAATTCTCGAGCGCGTCAGATTAAGAAAGGGTGAGTTAGTTACATGCTAAAAGGGAGGGGTACAAAGTTGTAAAAAAAAACGTCATCTTGACATTCCCGAGCGTGGCTAATTTTTTATTTTTATTTTGAAGGGAATAAATCAGGGATTACGGGAAAATATATAATCTGACGATTTCCACAAGTTGAAGTAACCAAAAATCACCGATAAAGATTAATGCGTGCAGCTGCGTGATGCATATATTCGAATTTTACCAGGAAAAAGTTTCAAATAAAAGTTGAAGCCATTAATGAGTCTAAGAACCATAGTAAGTTTAAAGAAAATCGTTGGAGCCGTTTTCAAAAAAAAATTGAAAAATCTCAAAAACTCTTAGAATATAGAAGAGCTTTCGGTTTACCGATTTCGGCCACAAGCTTTGCGGCACATCTAGGTAGAAAATGGAGGCTGAATGTCAAGTTCGGTGAAATTCGGATAAAGCTTTGCGATACGATATGGCTGTCACACATGTCTGTGTGTGAGTCGCCTTGTCGACTAAATAGTTAATTGAGAAGTTTATTTTAATCTGAAGCAACTAATAAATAAATTATATTCCTAAATAATATTACTAGTTCTATTTTAAGTATAACATGGGTTTTTTCTGTCAACTAATCTATACTAATATATAAAATTGAAGAGTTTGTTTGTTTGTTTGTTTGTTTGATTGGTTAAACGGGCTAATCTCAGGAACTACTGGTTCGAATTAAAAAATTCTTTTAATGTTGGATAGCCTAATTATCGGGAGAGGCTTTAGGCTATATAACATCACGCTACGACCAATAGGAGCAGAGCATCGATGGAAAATGTTGCAAAAATCAGGAAAAAATTTTCCTTTTGAGAGCGTTCGTGGCCTGCCCTGCGTAAACGGTTAAAGTTACGCAAAAATTATGTGCAGCAAAATTGTTCCTCTTAAAAAGTTCTACAAAAAAGTCCGCGATGGCATATGTCTATCTTTTACGGTTAGCCCGCTATAACCTTTTTAATGGTTGTTAAGGTTGTTTCAAAAATAATTCATTATTTGCGAAATTGTTTTTAGAAACATATTATTAATTCTTACCCAAATAAATATGACGTTTAATAAAATTTGTTGTGATAATAAATGACAATCTGAGTCATTAAATATAATTTTTTTTATTAAGGGAAAATGTCTCATTTACCCGGGAAATTGAAAAACGGGTTGGAGAAAAAAATTATGCATAAACTCTATTTTTAGTTGAAACTGGATTTTGGTGATATTTAAGTATGATAAATATGCGAATCATTATCTAAAACACGTTTTATTTCGGAAAAATTTCTCATTTCATCGGGAAAATAGAGAAAAACTGGTTCGAAGAAAAATCATGCTGAAACCAAACATTTTAATAACTCATTTATAAGCTAAGAGTTAAGTAATAACTCATAAGGTCCTCAAGGCAAAATCATAATTTTTCTTTTCATACAGTCCACTTTTTATCCAGGAAAAATGTATGTTCCCGTAGGATAGATACGTTTTTGTTTTTCACAGAACAAAAGATTACCATAATTTCTTGCAATATGGTGGTTTAAGAGTCAGTGAATGATATGGGCTACTTTTTATGTTAGAATATTGTACGGTTCCCGTAGGATAGGCTAAAAATAGAATCGTTCAGGAACTGAGTATTTCAAAGGAGTTTTCTAAAAGTTCATGAATAAGAGTTTTAACGAATTTTCCTCAGGAAAGCTTGATCTCTTTTTTATCCAGGAAAAATTTATGTTCCCGTAGGATAGATATGTTTTTGTTTTTCACAGAGTAAAAGATAGACATGATTTTTTGCAATATGATAGTTGAGGGATCAGATAATAATATAGATTATTTCTTATGCCAGAATAATGTACGGTGCTCAAAGGATAGCATGATAATTGTCTCCTGCGGGAACCGTGTGTTAAAAAAAAGGTCGTGAAATAGATCTTTAAAGTTCGTGAAATAGCGTTTTAACACATTTTCTCTTTAGGATTAAAATAAAAATTACAATTTTCACTTGAAGATATGATTTTTTATTTAACATCCGAAAAATAATGAAAACTTTTGAAACGTTGAAATTTCTTTCATTGTTAATTTTCGAATACATATTTAGAATTTAGCGTGTTAAATTACATTTAAAAAATTAACAATTAAATTTTCAACTTTTCTTTTCAAAACTCCCCACTCTTTAAAATATGTTAGGCCTCCTATGTGAGCGCTTGCGCTTTTCCTTCTCAATATTTGTGTACTTCTAACTTTTTTTCAGTAGTCAGTACTGAGCTGATTCATAAATCATTAGACATTCAGGCATTCAGCTCCTTGCAATATATTATATCAGATACAGAAGTACAAGTTTAAAATATATTATTTATTACAACGGTTACAGGCGTTGCAATAATCAAATAACATTTCAATTTTTTTTACGTTACTCTTTGTTTAAGTTTTATATATTCTTTTGTCTTCATTTAATTTTAAGTTTACATACGTAAATTTTATAAATAACACACCCCAGTAGTGTTATGCAGTGTTCCTTTATTATTCCCGTTCCCGTGACATTTTCTACTATAGTTCCACTCTTACTGATCATAATGTGATGTACCTAAGATAGCTCATGAGTCATGTTATACTTTCAACGTTACAGACCAAGGTTACAGACATACAATGTTTTTCTTGGTTTCGTCCGCGTGGTTTTAAATTAGCATTATAGGTACCAAATTTTATCTCTTCAATGGTTTTTAAGTGATTTGTGGATAAAACAAAGAAAGTTTCAACTCCTTTAGAATTGTGCCATAGGTTCCCCACTTTTAACCCTCTCTCACTCTTATCTGACGCAGACGGAGTTGCGCGGGTCAGCTAGTAAGTTATAAGCAGCTCAAAAAGTTTGGCATTCACCCTATACGTAAAAAAGATTTACTTATCCAGAAACGCGTAAAAGGCAGATTTTTTTTAATTTCACGAACCTCTAATTCGTTTTTGATCAAGCAACTATTTAGTTAACACATTTTTAAGCTTGTACAGGTCGGATAGCTTACTAATACTCGTTTAAAAGCCATTCGGTACCTACCAGTAATTGGCGTAAACAGTACTCCTTAGTTCTATAGGGTTATAAATGTGCATGGGCGGGTTATAGGCTGAAGCTGTCGAAACTTTATTTTTTTACAGCATTTCAGAACCTTGCATGTTTTTTTGCAAGCAATTTACTAGCGACTAATGAGAAAAAATTGTTTGACGTATTTTATCAATTGCACTTTAGTGTATGTTTTGCATGACAAGGCTAGCTTGACGTAAGTGTGCTCCAGGACATGAGGGTATAATGGGTAATGAAAGAGCCAAGTATCACTTCGAGTTACTTGAGAGCCATGATAAATTAACTAAGGGATACAAAATAAACCACCTGTTAAAGATCAAGAATTTATAGTTTATTTAATTAAAATTATTTTTTTGGTTACGGTATAGGAAATCCCATATCCTTAGCCTGTTGTCGGATCCAACCATTTAACGTGATGAGGTTTACATAGACCCCGGGATGACCTAATTCACCGCAACCAAGTCCCCACGATATGACTCCATACTGCATTTCGTTATAAGTGGCCGGTCCACCTGAATCACCTACGCACGCATCCTTGTTCTCGACACTCAAATTACCTATACACATTTGCGTTAAAAAGTCTTTTTCGTCCACACTAGATAAAAATTCATTGCACTTTTGTTGATTGGTCTTCGGCAAATAAATTCCTTGTAAATGATCTGGCTGTTCTACAAATACGTGTAGCTAAAACAAGAATATTAGTGATTAAAGTATGACGAACATTAATTGGGGAAACACTTTTATGATTTATCCGAAGATGAAGTGAGCTTCATACAAACTAAGAAGAATCACTTTTTATATAAGCACATAAGCAAAGACAAATCCATTTATTAATAAATTTCACACCTTTGTACGTCCAAAACCAACTACGTATACGTAGGTTCCTTCTGATAGAGGCTGGGTCATATTATTGACGATTGGGATCGGTTCAATCTGATTCGAATATTTTAACGGTTCGTTTAACTTTAAAAATGAAACAAAATTAATGGATTATGTAAGATAGAGAGAAAAAAATTACCAACAACAATGCAACATCGTAGTTTCTGGAATTGTACATATTTATGTAATTTGGGTGAACGGAAAATGAATTAACTCGAATTTTGGTACCCTGGATTAACCGATCGGAACCGGCTATGACTTGAATATCTTTTGGGTCAAATAGGTCTGATCGGTTATCGTATTTGAACACACAATGGGCTGCTGTTAAAACAACTTCTCGCCTTAATATACTGCCACCGCACTGGCACGTCCTAAATATAATTATTTGAACAAAATACGGCGATCTTTCGATACTCACATCATATCCACCCAAAATTTTCTCGCTTTGCTTAGCGATAATGTCTTCCTTAGCTAAAAACAAATGGATCATTTACACAAACAATAATTCAAATATATTTTACCGTTGTTACATTGACACACAAATAAAATTAGAACCAACAAAGTTTTGTACATTTTTTTATTTTCGATTAAATCTTTCAAACGACCTTGCTAAAATGTTAAATTATCATAGAAAAATGCATTTTTATAGTCACAAATGATAGCCATGAAAAATTCCATTTTTAATCTAGTAATAATCAATATTAATTCTTCTGATAAATACAATTTTAGTCTAATATGTTTTATTCATGGTTCTAATGGGTCGATTTCAATAATTCGAAAATTTTTTTTTGTTAAAATTTTTTGTCAATTTCATAGCTTCAACCGAAACTAATGTTGAATTTTACAAGAAATCGAAAATTAAGCAATCATAGAAATTTTTCAGAAAATTTATGAAGTCAAAGATTTACCAAGTAAAAGGCTGAAATCTTGACTGGAGTCCTGGCATCGAAACTATTAGGAAAATTAAAAATTTGATGTAATAATTTTTTGTTATAAATTTCATTTGAATATTTTTTCATCAACTCTTGTCCTGTTTGAGTTACTTATGTTGAAAATAAGCTGATTTTTTTCTTAACCCTCACTGGGTGGTTAGGAAATAATGTTCCAGAATGTCTTCAAGAAATCTTATCCGAAAGTCATTAATTCTTTAAAAATTTCGATTTGAACACTTGCTTCGTATGGATTAATATAAAGAAAGAGATTGTTTAGTACGATCGAAAATTTTTTACAAATATTTCCATTGGAAATGGACATTTTGAGGGTCCCTGATACCAAAAAAATAGTTTTCAAAATAACTTTTTTGAAGTTATACTTCTTTAGGCGCGTTATGAAAAAATGATGAGAGTGAAATTTTAAGATGCGTGCGCATTTTCAGCTAAAAATTTTTAAATATAATTATAAAAAATATTTCTTTTCTAATTTCTATATTTTTATATTCAAATTGAAAATAATTATATATACAAATGACACATATTATTAATAAATAAGTTATTACTTTTTTCGAATTTTGCAGTAGTTGTTGTAATTACTTTTTTGAAGTTTAATGATTAAAATGACGTCTGCAATACGGCGCGGTTTCTGAAGAGTTTATAGCGTTCTATTTTATCATCACAAATTATCTAGATGAATTTCCCCGCAAAACCAGTGGGTCTCCTGGCGCGCGTAATTTGAATTTTTGTTGTATTTATTTTCTAATTTATTTATTTTTATATTTTAACTTAAAATAATTATATAAACAAATGACACATATTGTTAATAAATAAGTTATTACTTTTCTCGAATTTTGCAGTAGCTGTTAAACTATTTGAAATTTAATGATGAAAATGACGTCTACATTCCATGCATATTCTTAGTTATCACGTATCTGGGATTCTGAAATGATTCAACCATTTTAGAATAATAATTTTGTAACATGAGATGTGAATAAGATTAAGACATTTACTTTGACAATTAGCTACTTACTTTATTTTGCAATTTCTATGAAGCTTCGTTTTTATGACATGCATGCATTGTTAACCAGAAAAATGATCCACACAAATTTTATAAACGTCTTGCAGCTTTCTTTGGATATTATTTATTGATACAAATTAACATTTTATTCTCTTAATTTTATTTTTCATTCATATATATATATATAACAAGTGGTCCTTATTTAACCACTATTAGTTGTATTATTAATATTAAATATTAAATTACAGTTTTTTAAAATTGATTATTTGAATAAAATTAATAAAAACTAATTTTTAATTATGCCAAAGAAGTATAACTTCTCACGCGCGTACATAAGTACACGCAACCACTATTTTTAAATTTAACTAATATATTTTGAACTTAATATTTTGATTGCCAGATTTAATGTAAATAAAACTAAATCAAGTAGTCTTCAAAAAATTGATACTATTGGTTCACTTAGATCACAACGAATTTCTATTGGTTGTAAATGTCAAGTCTTTAATAGGTGGCTCGGAAAATTTCCAGGGGAATTACATTTAATAAAATTTCCATGCAACTTCTCTTATTGAGGTCTTTTGAGACGGAAAATGGGGTTCTTAAAAAACTTTTTTTACAAGAAAATTCTATATAATTGTATAAATAAACTACCTGTTATAGATCAATTATTTATAATTTATTTAATAAAAATGATTTTTTAGGTTACGATATAGGAAATCCCATATCCTTAGCCTCTTGTCGGATCCAACCATTTAACGTTATGAGGTTCCCATAGATCCCGGGATGACCTAATCTACCGCAACCAATTCCCCACGATACGACTCCATACTGCATTTCGTTATAAGTGACCGGTCCACCCGAATCACCGTTGCACGAATCTTTGCCAGTGATACTCAAATTACCTAGACAAAGTTGCTTTGAAAAATCTTCTGAATTGTGAATTGATAAAAATTCATTGCACTTTTGTTGATTGGTCTTCGGCAAATAAATTCCTTGTAAATGTTCTGGCTGTGAATTTCCGTCTTCCTAAAACAAGAATATTATTGATTAAAGTGTGATGAACATTAATTGGGGAAACACTTTTATGATTTATCCGAAGATGAAGTTAGCTTTATAAAAAACTAAGAAGAATCACGTTATACGAGAGCTAGCGACGCCTAAACAAAAATTTAGGTCGGCCAATTTTTATATATGTTATCTCTCGCACTACCCCGACATTATATAGGCTGTCTGGCTATCGGTAGGAATTGTGTTAATTAATGCGCATCACACCTATGACAGGTAAAATATTTAAATTTTCAGAAAAAAAACAAAAAAATTTCAGATGAAATTTGTTGAAAATAACATTTTACATAAAAAATGTCCTGTGACTAACTTTCGTAAAGTGGGTAGTTTGCCCGCTACAAGCTTGTAAAACTCATTTTATACATTTTTGCACAACGGCTGTATTTCTGAACGGTCGGCTTCTCAAATGACGTCAGGTCGAGCCAGCCTTTCCAAGCTTGTAGCGGGCAAACTAGCCACTTTACGAAAATTAGTCCCTGGCCATTTTTTATGTAAAATGTTATTTTCAACATACTTCATCTAAAATTTTTTCGTTTTTTTCTGAAAATTTTAATATTTTATCTGTCATAGGGGCGATGCGCACTAATAAACGCAACCCCTCCTGACAACATATATAATGTCGGTGATAGTACGAGAGATAACATATATAAAAATGGTCGACCTTAAATTCCCTCTAGAAAACGTCGCTAGATCTTAAACTATCAAATTAGCACATAAACGAGGACAAATCCATTTATGAATAAATTTTACACCTCTGTAAGTCCAAAACCAACTACGTATACGTAGGTTCCTTCTGATAGAGGCTGAGTCATATTATTGGCGATTATGATCGGTTGAATCTGATTCGAATATTTTAACGATTTTTCTAACTTAAAAAATGAAACAGAAATTAATGGATTGTGTAAGATAGAAAGAAAAAAAATTACCAACAACAATGCAATATCGTAGTTTCTGGAATTGTTCGTATTTATGTAATTTGGGTGAACGGAAAATGTATGGACTGTAATTTTGGTACCCCGGAGTCTCCGATCGGAACCGGCTATGACTTGAATATCTTTTGGGTCTAATAGGTCTGGTAGGTTTTCGTCTTTGTACACACAATGGGCTGCTGTTAAAACAACTTCTCGCCTCAATATACTACCACCGCACTTGCATTGGCCTTCCCTTAATATTTGAACAAAATGCGGCACTCGTTCGATACTTACATTATATCCGCCAACGATTCTCTCGCTTTGCTTAGCGATAATATCTTCCTTAGCTAAAAACAAATGGATCATTTACACAAACAACAATTCAAATATATTTTACTGTTGCTACATTGCCACACAAATAAAATTAGAACCAACAAAGTTTTGTACATTTCTTATTTGAGATTAAATCTTTCAAACGACCTTGCTAAAATGTTAAATGATCATAGAAAAATGCATTTTTATATTCACAAATTATAGCCATGAAAAATTCCATTTTTAAATTAGTAATAATCAATATTAATTCCTCTGATACATAAAATTTTAGTCTAATATGTTTTATTCATGGTTCTAATGGGTCAATTTCAATAATTCAAAAATTTTTTTTGTTAAACATTTTTTGCAATTTCATAGCTTCAACCGAAACTAATGTTGAAATTTACAAGAAATCGAAAACTAGGCAATCATAGAAATTTTTCAGAAAATGTATGAAGTCAAAAATTTACCAAGTAAGAGACTGAAATCTCGGCTGGAGTCCTATCAACGATACTATTAGGAAAATTAAAAATTTGATGCAATAATTTTTTGCTATAAGTTTCATTTGAATATTTTTTCAGCCACTCTCTTGTCTTGTCTGAGTTATGTTGAAAATAAGCTGATTTTTTTCTTAACCCTCACTGGGTGGTTAGGAAATAATGTTCCAGAATGTCTTCAAGAAATGTTAGGTATCCGAATGTTATTAATTCTTTAAAAATTTCGATTTGAACACTTGCTTCGTTTGGACTAAAATAAAGAAAGGGATTTTGTAGTACGATTGAAAAACTGTACAAATATTTTCATTGGAAATAGACATTTTGAGGGTTCCTGATACCAAAAAAATAGTTCTGAAAATAACTTTTTTTTTTAACTTAACTAATATATTTTGAAGGAATTTTAAACATAGTTTTTCGATTACTAGTTATAATGTACATAAAACTAGATCAAGTGGTCTTCAAAAAATTGATACTATTGGTTCACTTAGATCACGACGAATATCGATTGGTTGTAAATTTTAAGTCTTCATAGGTGGCTTGGAAAATTTCCAGGGGAATTACATTTAATAACATTTCCATGCAACTGCTTTTATTGAGGTCTTTTCAGACGGAATATGGGTTTCTTAAAAATCTTTTTTAACAAAAAAATTCTAAGATTTTATAGCTACCTTGGATGTTTCTTTTTATAACTTTCAAAATAAAAGTTCCGGATTAGGTGTTGGTAGGATTGAAATTTTGTTCACCCATTTTCTTCGGAAATATACATTTTTAGGGTCCCTGATACCAAAAAAGTAGTCCTTAAAATAATTTTTTTTTTTCAATTTAGCAAAAAGGTTTATGCACATTGCACTTGGATAAATTTAAATCATGATACCCTGATTATTAGTCATTAAACTAAATCAAGTAGCCTTTAAAAAATATGTTTTTATTGGTGAAGTGAGCTTGCTAAGAGTTTCTATTGGTTACCATTATCAATTTTCATAAGCGGCTTTGATATGTGATCAATTATTACCATATAAATATCTAACACAAAATGGTTACGTATGGGTTAAGGAAATTTTCGATCCAATAATCGATGACATTCGTATTTAACGACGTTGATTTTTGATTGAATCAACGATATCAACTTTCATAGATGTCTTAGATATTTTTTTACTTTCTCTTACTACTATATACTAAAGGAAGAATTGTTAGCGGGTCGATTTTTCATGTTCGAGCTTTCACCGGAAATAGTTAGTAGAATTACATTTTTTAAGGTCACCTGAGTCACCTGAGAGAGTGTATATGTGTGACAGCGATATTGTATCAAAAGCTTTATCTGAATTTCATCAAATTTGGAATTTGGCCTCCATATTACACCTAGTTCTGCCGCGAAGCTTTTGGTTGAAATAAGTTAACCGTAAGCTGTACTTATTTCTTGGAGTTTTTAAGCTTTTTAAGTATTTTTTTTAAAAAGGGCTCCAACGATTTTCTTTAAACTTACTATAGTTCTTTGACTCATTAGTACCTACAACTTTTATTTGAAACTTTTACCTAGGAAAATTCGAAATAGGACGGTTCTGGGATGAAGGTTGGGAATTCGTTTATTCATATGTCCTATATTTTGTATGCATATTTAGTTCTGTTTATATGTATTGTTATAAAGTGTTTATACATATTTCTTTTAACCAACGAAATACACATTTTGAGAGCCCCTGATATCAAAAAAGTGGTTTTCGAAATAACTTTTATTTAAATTATGAAACTTGAGATGAATCTTGATGATATTATTATGATATCCAGCTTATAAAAAATAAATCAAGTAGTCTTTGAAATAAATTGTTGTTATTTGTCAACTGAATCAACAAAGCGTTTCTATTGGTTACATTTTTCAATTTTCATAGGTATCTTTGATATGTATTAATATTAATAATATAAAAAGGAAATTGAGCGAATGAATACAATTTATGGTATTTTGGGTGTACTTTTGAGATTTGTTCTTATAGATAGGGTTGCAATAAAGATTTGAAAGGGAGAAACACCAATACACTACACTCAAAAGTAAAACAGTATAAAGTCAAAGTAAAACAGAGTGAAAAGTCAAAGACTGTTTTTGATTTATTATTTTAAATTATAGCTTGACTTGAAAATGAAATGGCTTGATTAAACACATGTTGACTATTATTGTTAGTTTTTTCTTTAAATACTATTTTTGTAAGTATCTCGTTAGGGAAGTGGGAATCCCATTTTCGCAGCTTTAAATTGGACCCAAGCATTTAACCTCATGAGATTCGTAAAAACTCCGGGATAACCTTGTTCTCCGCACTTAATACCCCACGATGTTATTCCATATTGTATTCCGTTATAAGTGGCCGGTCCACCCGAATCGCCTTGGCACGTGTTGTAGTTGTCGTCGGCTTCCATATCTCCCAAGCAAAATTGCGTTCGAAGTTGTAGGGCACCATGCGTAACCAAAAAAGTATCGCAATCCATTTTTTCTATTACCGGCAATTCAATGCCCTGTAAATAGGTGGGCCACTCCATCCCTTTCTTTAACAAAATATTGATTGGTTTTTTAATTGTATAAATGCATTGTGATACATACACTAACTAACCACCATTTGTGTGGTGTGTCAATGCAAGATACTTACCATCATTCCCAAACCAACTACGAATACTTGGGTTCCTTCTGCTAGTGGTTGGGTCATGTAATTCGGAATCTTAATTGGTTGGATCTTATTGGAATATTTTAACGGCGTTTTTAACTTAAAAAATGAAAATGTGTAATGGATAAATAAAAAGGAAAAAAGTAGAAGAAAAAATACAATTAACAGTGCAATATCGTTATTTCTTCCTTTCTGATCGTAACCGGGATGTTTAACCACATTTTTAACTCCAATTATGGTACCTTCGAGTAGATGATCTGAGCCAGCTATGACGCTAAATGGACCATCATTTAAGACACAATGACACGCTGTGAGTATCATTTCCTGCCTCAATATACTGCCACCGCACAAGTATTCATCTTTTATTAATAGTTGAACGTAATACGGTGCTCGTTCGATACTTACATAGTATCCACCAAAAATTCTCATGTTATTCTTAATGCAATTGTCTTCGTTAACTAAAATTCAAATGTTCCAATTACACGAATTAAATTTCAAATACTTTCCTATACATTGCCACATAAACAAAAATAGAACCACAAAAGTTTTGTGCATTTTTTATTTTGAACTTAGTCTTTCATTCGGCTTTGTTAAAATGTTCATTGCCATAAGTATGCATTTTTATAGGCACTAATCATAACCATGCAAAATTCCATTTTTAAACTGGTAATAATCGATTTAACCTCTGAAGTATAAAATTTGAGTTAAATATATTTTATTAAAGGTTCTTATTGGTCGATTTCGATATTTTAAAAATTTCGATTTTCATCACTGAAACCAAATCTGATGTTGAAATTTACCAGAAATCGAACTCTTCCCCGAAAATATTATCAAATAGAAATGTTTCTATTTAGGAAACTTGTTTGTATAAAGCTTCCGTAGTTGCTTTCATTAAATTTTATTATAATTATTTTTATTATTATTATACAAATTTAATGAATATTGACAAGAAAGTTTTTGCGGTTTGCACCAGTATTTGGCGTTATTTAGTATTTAGCGTTTGTTTGTTTCGTTTGTTCTTTCTTTTAAGATTTGGTAGCTGATACCTTTAGGTCGCTACAGAAACCAATTTTGTGTAATTTTGTTTAAAACTTTCAATTTACAGTCAGTTTTAACATGAAGTGTAAAATTATCATTTTCAACACATCTTACTTTTTTGTTTGCATAAAGGCAAGAAAGCGGCTGAGGCTGACATAGAGAGTTTTATGGGTTTTGATTGATTAATTGTCAAAATTGTTTAAAAACACCATTTTCCCATTTAATTTGTATGTCATTAAAAAAGAGTGGGATTTGGATAAGATTAAAGTTAGGTAAATACACTACCATTCAAAAGCAAAACAGTGAAAAAATGAACACTTCAACAACGCATTCATTGAAATTATTAAAATTCACTTTAAAACATGGTGAAAATTTGAGAGAGAATTCCATCGAAAAATCATCTCGAGTGATGAGGCCCATTTCCATCTCGGTGGCTTCATCAACAAGCAAAATTGTTGCATCTGGGGCTCGGAAAACCCGAGAGTTATTGTTGAAAACCCTCTCTATTCTCAACGTGAGACTGTTTGGTGCGGGTTATGGTCTGACGGAGTTATTGGACCTTACTTTTTCGAAAATGAGGCTGGAGCAACAGTTACGGTGAATGGATTGTGCTATCGAGAGATGACTAATGATTTTTTATGGCCGTAATTGGATGGTATTGATCTGAACAACGTTTACTTTCAACAAGACGGCGCTACGTGCCACACAATCAACGAAACCATTGATTTTTTACAGGAAAAATTTCCGGGCCGTTTTGTATCTCAAAGAGGTGATAACAATTGGCCAACGAGATCTTGTGATTTAACACCTTGCGACTTCTTTCTTTGGGGCTACGTAAAAGAGAAAGTCTACTCCAACATCCAGCGTTGATTTAAGACCTAAAAGATGGAACTCGTGAGGCTATCGAGGACATAGGGCAGCCACTTTGCGATTTGGTGATGGAAGTTTTCATGAAAAGGTTATGGTCCTGTAAGCGTGGTCCTGGTGGTCATTTGCCTGATGTTATTATCTACTATAAACGGCATACCTTCCTCTTTATAATGAAATGAACATCCGATCATTTATATTAAAAAATTGCATTGTTCTTTGAATATCAAAATAACACCCCATATTGTGAAACCCTGTATATGTAGGTAATGTTATTTATTTTATTTAGTACGCAGAAATTCAAATCAAGGGGCTCTATGAAAGTAAAAAACTAATTTAAAATTATCCAAGTCAACAAATTAGAAACGAAAATTTTGAAAAAAAATAATTTTTAAAGAGATTATGTCCTTTTCCTATTTTTTTTAACTATCCTGAAGGAACCATATATTTGACTTACGTATCCAGGTTGATTTCCTTCAAATAACTCAAGATTCTTATGAAAATGGCAAAAAGTTTAATTTCATGACAACACTTAAGGCACTGTCATTTAACTTGCAACCAAGTCTACCTATGGTTTGCTCCAAGACATGAGGGTATAATGGGTAATGAAAGAGCCAAGTATCACCTCGAGTTACTTGAAAGCCAAGATAAATTAACTAAGAGATAGAAAATAAACTACCTGTTAAAAATCAATAATTTATAGTTTATTTAATTGAAATGATTTTTTAGGTTACGGTATAGGCAATCCCATATCCTTAACCTCTTGTCGGATCCAACCATATAACTTCATAAGGTTCGCATAGATCCCGGGATTACCTAATCTACCGCAACCAATTCCCCACGATACGACTCCATACTGCATTTCGTTATAAGTGACCGGTCCACCCGAATCACCGTTGCACGAATCTTTGCCAGTGATACTCAAATTACCTAGACAAAGTTGCTTTGAAAAATCTTCTGAATTGTGAATTGATAAAAATTCATTGCACTTTTGTTGATTGGTCTTCGGCAAATAAATTCCTTGTAAATGTTCTGGCTGTATAAATCCGTATTCCTAAAACAAGAATATTATTGCTTAAAGTATGACGAACATTAATTGGGGAAACACTTTTATAATTAATCTGAAGATAAAGTTAGCTTCATAACAACTAAGAAGAATCACTTTTTATATTAGCACATAAGCGAGGACAAATCCATTTATTAATAAATTTCACACCTTTGTATATCCAAAACCAACTACGTATACGTAGGTTCCTTCTGATAGAGGCTGGATCATATTATTGGGGATTAGGATCGGTTGAATCTGATTCGAATATTTTAACGATTTTTCTAACTTAAAAAATGAAACAGAAATTAATGGATTGTGTAAGAAAGAAAAAAAAAATTACCAACAACAATGCAACATCGTGGTTTAAGGATCTGTCCGTATTTGAGTAATTTGGGTGAACTGAAAATGTATTGACTCGAATTTTGGTACCCTGGATTAACCGATCGGAACCGGCTATGACTTGAATATCTTTTGGGTCTAATAGGTTTGGTCGGTTATGGTATTTAAACATACAATGGGCTGCTGTTAAAACAACTTCTCGCCTCAATATACTGCCTCCGCACTTGCATTTGCCTTCCTTTAGTATTTGAACAAAATGCGGCACTCGTTCGATACTTACATTAAATCCGCCTACAATTCTCTCGCTTTGCTTAGCGATAATGTCTTCCTTAGCTAAAAACAAATGGATCATTTACACAAACAAAAATTCAAATATATTTTACCATTGTTACATTGCCACACAAATAAAATTAGAGCCAACAAAGTTTTGTACATTTTTTATTTTAGATTAAATCTTTCAAACGACCTTGCTAAAATGTTAAATTATCATAGAAAAATGTATTTTTATAGTCACAAATCATAGCCATGAAAAATTCCATTTTTAAATTAGTAATAATCAATGTTAATTCTTTTGATACATAAAATGTTAGTCTAATATGTTTTATTCATGGTTCTAATGGGTCGATTTCAATAATTCAAAATTTTTTTTTGTTAAAAATTTTTTGCAATTTCATAGCTTCAACCGAAACTAATATTGAAATTTACAAGAAATCGAAAACTAAGCAATCATAAAAATTTTTCAGAAAATGTATGATGTCAAAAATTTACCAAGTAAGAGACTGAAATCACGACTGGAATTCTAGCAACGATACTATTAGAGAAAATTAAAAATTTGATTCAATAATTTTTTGTTATAAGTTTGAATATTTTTTCATCCACTCTTGCTCTGTTTCAGTTACTAATATTTAAAAAAAATAAGCTGATTTTTTACTAAACCCTCACCGGGTGGTTAGCAAAAAATGTTCCAGAATGTCTTCAATAAATCTTATCCGAAAGTCATTAATTCCTTAAAAATTTCGATTTGAACACTTGCTTCGTTTGGACTAATATAGGGAAAGGGATTTTTTTATCAAGTACGATCGACATTTTTTACAAATATTTCCATTGAAAATAAACATTTTGAGGGTCCCTGATACCAAAAAAATAGTTCTGAAAATAACTTTTTTTTTTTCATTTTAACTAATATATTTTAAACATTATTTCGATTGCCAGATTTAATGTAAATAAAACTAAATCAAGTAGTCTTTTGATAAATTTTGAAAAATTTGATACTTTAGGTTCACTTAGATCACAACGAATTTCTATTGGTTGTAAATGTCAAGTCTTTATTAGGTGGCTTGGAAAATTTCCAGGGGAATTACATTTAATAAAATTTCCATGCAACTGCTCTTATTGAGGTCTTTTCCGACGGAAAATGGGGTTCTTAAAATATTTTTTTACAAGAAAATTCTAAACTTTAATAGTTACCTTGGATGTGTCTTTTTATAACTTTAGAAATAAAAATTCCGGATTAGGTGTTGGTAGGATTGAAATTTTGTTCACTCATTTTCTTTGGAAATATACATTTTTACGGTCCCTGATACCAAAAAATTAGTCCTGAAAATAACTTTTTTTTTTCAATTTAGCAAAATCGTTTATGTACATTGAATTTGGATCAATTTAAATCATGATACCCTGATTATTAGTCTTTAAACTAAATCAAGTAGCCTTTAAAAAAAATTTGTTTCTATTGGTGAAGTGAGCTTACTAAGAGTTTCTATTGGTTACTATTATTAGTTTTCATAAGCGACTTTGATATGTGATCAATTATTACCATATAAATATCTAACACAAAATGGTTACGTATGGGTTAAGGAAATTTCCGATCCAATAACCGATGACATTCGTATTTTTAACGACGTTGATTTTTGATTGAATCAACGATATTACTTTCATAGATGTCTTAGATATTTTCTTACTTTCTTTTACTACTATATAGTAAAGGAAGTAAAGGAAGTATTGTATTCGGGTCAAATTTTCAAATTCGATCTTTCACCGGAAATGCATGTTTTAATGTCTCCTGAGTCCTCTAAGAGAGTGTATATATGTGTATATGTGTGACAGCGATATTGTATCGAAAGTTTTATCCGACTTTTATCAAATTTGGAATTTGGCCTCCATATTACACCTAGTTCTGCCGCGAATCTTTTGGTTGAAATAAGTTAACCGTAAGCTGTACTTATTTCTTGGAGTTTTTAAGCTTTTTAAGTATTTTTTTTTTAAAAAGGGCTCCAACGATTTTCTTTAAACTTACTATAGTTCTTTGACTCATTAATATCTACAAATTTTATTTGAGACTTTTAATGGTTCTGGGATGAAGGTTGGAAATTCGTTTATTCATATGTCATATATTTAGTATGCATATTTAGTTCAGTTTATATGTATTGTTATAAAGTGTTTATACATATTTCTTTAAACCAACGAAAAACACATTTTGAGGGCCTCTGATATCAAAAAAGTGGTTTTCGAAATAACTTTTTTTTTAATTATGAAACTCGAGATGAATCTTGATGATATTATTATGATAGCCAGGTTATAAAAAATAAATCAAGTAGTCTTTGAAATAAATTGTTGTTATTTGCCAACTGAATCAACAAAGCGTTTCTATTGGTTACATTTTTCAATTTTCATAGGTAACTTTGATTTGTTATTGAAATTAATAATATAAGTAATAAAATGGACAAATTTATACAATTTATGGTATTTTGGGTGTACTTTTGAGATTTGTTCTTATAGATAGGGTTGCAATAAAGATTTGAAAGGGAGAAATACCAATACAGCCAAAAGTAACTACACTAAAAAGTAAAACAGAGTGAAAAAGTCAAAAAGTATTTTTGATTTATTATTTTAAATTATAGCTTGGCTTGATTTGACTTGATGTCAGTCAAGTAGCTTGAAAGTCTAGATTAATTAAATGAACTGGCTTGATTAAACACATGTTGACTATTATTGTTAGTTTTTTCTTTAAATACTTTTTTGTCAGTATCTCGTTAGGGAAGGCGGAATCCCATTCTCTCAGCTATAAATCGGACCCAAGAACTTAACCACATGAGATTCGTATAAACTCCGGGAAAACCTCGTTGTCCGCACCTAATACCCCACGATGTGATCCCATATTGTATTCCGTTATAAGTGGCCGGTCCACCCGAATCGCCATGGCACGTGTCGTGGTTTTCGGCATCCATATCTCCCAAGCAAAATTGCGTTTGAATTTGTAGGGCACCATGCGAAACCAAAAAATCATCGCAATCCATTTTTTCTACTACCGGCAATTTAATGCCCTGTAAATAGACGGGCCACACCATCCATTTCTTTAACAAAATATTGATTGGTTTTTTAATTGTATAAATGCATTGTGATACATACACTAACTAACCACCATTTGTGTGGTGTGTCAATGCAAGATACTTACCATCATTCCCAAACCAACTACGAATACTTGGGTTCCTTCTGCTAGTGGTTTGGTCATGTCATTCGGAATCTTAATTGGTTGGATCTTATTGGAATATTTTAACGGCGTTTTTAACTTAAAAAATGAAAAATGTGTAATGGATAAATAAAAAGGAAAAAAGTAGAAGAAAAAGTACAATTAACAGTGCAATATCGTTATTTCTTCCTTTCTGATAGTAAAGGGGATGTTTAACCACATTTTTAACTCCAATTATGGTACCTTCGAGTAGATGATCTGAGCCAGCTATGACGTTAAATGGGCCATCATTTAAGACACAATGACACGCTGTGAGTATCATTTCCTGCCTCAATATACTGCCACCGCACAAATATTCATCCCTTATTAATAGTTGAACGTAATACGGTGCTCGTTCGATACTTACATAGTACCCACCAAAAATTTTCGTGTTATTCTCAACGCAATTGCCTTCGTTTACTAAAATTCAAATGTGCTATTTACACAAATAAAATTTCAAATACTTTCCTATACATTGCCACACGAACAAAAAAAGAACCACCAAAGTTTTTTTCATTTTTTATTTTGGACTTAATCTTTCATTCGGCTTTCATAAAATGCCCATACGTATGCATTTTTATAGGCTCTAATTATAACCATGCAAAATTCCAATTTAAAACTGGTAATAATCGATTTAACCTCTGAATCAGAAAATTTGAGTTAAATATATTTTATTAAAGGTTCTTTTTGGTCGATTTCGATATTTTAAAAATTTCAATTTTCATCACTGAAACCAAATCTGATGATGATATTTACCAGAAATCGAACTCTTCCCCGAAAATATTATCAAATAGAAATGTTTCTATTTAGGAAACTTGTTCGTATAAAGCTTCCGTGGTTGCTTTCACTAAATTTTACTATACCTAATTATTTTTAATATTATTATTATATCATTTTGTTTAAAAATATATCTTACAAGTAATTGATGCTTTAATATTCATATTATTCACTCGCCAGCTACCGAAGTGAACGGACGCAAACGTGTAAACGTGTTATTGTGTCATTGTTATTGAACTAACCATTATTATTCAAATATTGATAAAATTGAGCTTATACATCGTAGTCACCAGTGCAAGGAAAGATGGAGATTGCATGCTCGGACGAGAGCAAGAGTAACACGGATATACTGAAAAGACATCAATCCGCCAAAAGGATTAAATCTAACACCCTCAACATCCAGCTGAAAAAGCCAAAAAGAAATTTGGTATCCAGCAACGAAACAACAGATCAAAATAACACAAGTGCCGCAAAAATTCCTCCAATTTATGTAAAAAACATAAATAGTTTCACCACGCTATGTAACTCCATCAGGCAACTGGTAGGAGATATATTTTATTGTAGATCAAGCGTGGAGAACCTGGTCATCTAATCAAAGTCGGCAGACACCTATAGAAAAATAATAAAACTACTAAAAGAGAAAAAAGAGGATTTCCATTGCTTTCAACTACAGGAGGAGAAGAGCTACCATGTGGTCATGAGAGGCCTCCACCACACAACACCAGTGGAAACAATCAAGAAAGAACTACAAAATTCCCACAAATTTCAAGTGATAAAAGTCCACCAGGTTTTGGAAATTCTTCAAAATTTCCCCGGAAAGACTAACGTTTGCCTAACCACTATCTTTAACGCTACCCTTCGTACCACACATTTCCCGTCACAATGGAAATACTCCATTGTTATCCTTATCCCAGAACCCAATAAACCTGCTACAGATCCATCATCTTATAGGCCAACAAGTTTACTTCCTCTTTTTTTCAAAATTTTCGAAAAAATTCTCTTAAAAAGAATCACCCCGTTACTCGAAAATCACAATATTATTCCTTCCCACCAATTTGGTTTCAGACCATCTCACTTCACAACCCAACAGTGTTTTAGGGTCGTAGATGAAATATCTGCAGCTCTTGAAAGAAAATACTTTTGCCAAGGAGCTTTTCTGGATGTCACACAGGCGTTTGACAGGGTGTGGCATCCAGGACTTCTATATAAGCTCAAGAAGTTCCTACCATCCCAATATTTCCTTATCCTAAAATCATATCTCACCGACCGATCCTTCAGAGTGAGATGCGGAGCTGAATTTTTTCCCCTTAAACCTATACTAGCTGGAGTTCCTCAGGGTAGCATACTCGGCCCTATCCTTTATACCATATATACATCCGATATCCCAACCCATCCTCACACAATGATAACAACCTACGCAGATGATACTGCGATCCTTGTCTCCGACCCAAACCCATTTCAAGCCACCAATAAAATTCAGCAACACCTCGACCTTATAGTCATCTGGTGCCAGAAATGGAAATTAAAAATAAACAAAAGTAAATGCGTCAACGTAACATTTACTCTAAACAGACAACAATGCCCACCGCTAACGTACGACAACGAACCACTAACGACTTCCACGGAAGTTTGCTATCTAGGTTTTTGCCTAGATAGTCAACTTACGTGGAACCCACACACAAGACTGAAACGAAAAGACCTTAACAGACGCTTTGGAAATCTTACGAAGACTTTTAGGACCACAATCTCCCATTGACGTACCAACAAAATTAACTTTATATAAATCTCTGATAAGACCTATTTTGACTTATGGAATAGAATTGTGGGGCTCCACTAAACCTTCTAATATAAAACGCATCCAATCATTTCAGTCAAAAGTCCTTCGCAAAATCCTAAACGCTCCTTATTATGTCACAAATGAAGTGATTCATAAAGATCTTAACATTCCTTATATTTCCGAACTTATTTCCGATAGATTCATCAAATTTTATGACAAATTATTTTCCTATTCTAATCCAGAAGTTCAAATTCTTTCCTCTGCCCAACACCCAAAAAACCCTCCACGTCGTTTAAAGCGACGATGGCCAAGAGACCACCTCCCCATTTCTTAGAGAGTTTCAGTGCTAGCTGGTGGCTTTCATCTAGATAATCGTATTATATTTGTCCTTTCATTTAAAGGATTTTAATTTGTATCTTATAACCCATTTGCTCATTGTATAAATGTGTATACAGATTGCAAATAAAAAAAAAATAAAATAAAAAAAAAATTATTATATAAATTTAATGAATATTAGATTGACAAAAAAGTTTTTGCGGTTTGCACCAGTATTTGGCGTTATTTAGTATTAAGCGTTTGTTTGTTCTTGATTTGGTAGTTGATACCTTTAGGTTGCTATAGAAACCAATTTTGTGTAATTTTGTTTAAAACTTTCAGTTTACAGTCAGTTTTAACATGGAGTGTAAAATAATCATTTTCAACACATCTTACTTTTTTATTTGCATAAAGGCAAGAAAGCGGCTGAGACTGACAAAGAGAGTTTTATGGGTTTTGATTGATTAATTGTCAAAATTGTTTAAAATCACCATTTTCTCATTTAATTTGTATGTCAATTAAAGAAGAGTGGGACTAGGATAAGATTAAAGTTAGGTAAATACACTACCATTCAAAAGCAAAACAGTGAAAAAATGAACGCTTCAATAACGCCATCATTGAAATTATGAAAATTCACTTTAAAACATGGTGAAAATTTGAGAGAGAATTTCATCGAAAAATCATCTTGAGTGATGAGGCCCATTTCCATCTCGGTTGGTTTGTCAACAAGCAAATTTGTCGCATCTGGGGCTTGGAAAACCCAAGAGTTATTGTTGAAAAGCCTCTCTATTCTCAACGTGTGAATGTTTGGTGCGAGTTATGGTTCGGTGGAGTCATTGGACCTTACTTTTTCGAAAATGAGGTTGGAGCAACAGTAACGGTGAATGGATTGTGTTATCGAGAGATGACAAATGATTTTTTATGGCCGTAATTGGATGGTATTGATCTGGAGAACGTTTACTTTCAACAAAACGGCGCTACGTGCCACACAAGCAACGAAACCATTGATCTTTTACGGGAAAAATTTCCGGGCCGTGTTGTATCTCAAAGAGGTGATCACAATTGGCCACCGAGATCTTGTGATTTAACACCTTGCGACTTCTTCCTTTTGGGGCTACGTGAAAGAGAAAGTCTACGCCAACATCCCAGCGTCGTTTTAAGACTTCAAAGATGGAATTCGTGAGGCTATCGAGGACATAGGGCAGCCACTTTGCGATTTGGTGATCGAAAATTTCATGAAAAGGATATAGTCCTGTAAGCGTGGTCCTGGTGGTCATTTGCCTGATGTTATTATCTACTATAAACGGCATACCTTCCTCTTTATAATGAAATGAACATCCGATCATTTATATTAAAAAATTGCATTGTTCTTTGAATATCAAAATATCACCACTTATTGGAAAACCCTGTATATGTAGGTAATGTTATGTATTTTATTTAGTACGCAAAAATTCAAATTAAGGGGATCTATGAAAGTAAAAAACTAATTTAAAATGATCCAAGTCAACTAATTAGAAACGAAAATTTTGAAAAAAAAATTTTTTTTATAGAGATTATGTCCTTTTCCTATTTTTTTTAACTATCCTGAAGGAACCATACATTTGACTTACGTACACAGGTTGATTTCCTTCAAATAATTCAAGATGCTTATGAAAATGGCAAAATGTTTTATTTCATGACCACACTTAAGGCACTGTCATTTAACTTGCAACCAAGTGTCTACCTATGGTGTGCTCCAGGACATGAGGGTATAATGGGTAATGAAAGAGCCAAGTATCACTTCGAGTTACTTGAAAGCCAAGATAAATTAACTAAGAGATAGAAAATAAACTACCTGTTAAAAATCAATAATTTATAGTTTATTTAATTGAAATGATTTTTTAGGTTACGGTATAGGCAATCCCATATCCTTAACCTCTTGTCGGATCCAACCATATAACTTCATAAGGTTCGCATAGATCCCGGGTTTACCTAATCTACCGCAACCATCTCCCCACGATACGACTCCATACTGCATTTCGTTATAAGTGACCGGTCCACCCGAATCACCCATGCACGAATCTTTGCCAGTGATACTCAAATTACCTAGACAAAGTTGCTTTGAAAAATCTTCTGAATTGTGAATTGATAAAAATTCATTGCACTTTTGTTGATTGGTCTTCGGCAAATAAATTCCTTGTAAATGTTCTGGCTGTATAAGTCCGTCTTCCTAAAACAAGAATATTATTGCTTAAAGTATGACGAACATTAATTGGGGAAACACTTTTATAATTAATCTGAAGATAAAGTTAGCTTCATAACAACTAAGAAGAATCACTTTTTATATTAGCACATAAGCGTGGACAAATCCATTTAAGAATAAATTTCACACCTTTGTAAGTCCAAAACCAACTACGAATACGTAGGTTCCGTCTGATAGAGGCTGGGTCATATTATTGGGGATTAGGATCGGTTGAATCTGATTCGAATATTTTAACGATTTTTCTAACTTAAAAAATGAAACAGAAATTAATGGATTGTGTAAGTTAGAGAGAAAAAAAATTACCAACAACAATGCAACATCGTGGTTTAAGGATCTGTCCGCATTTGAGAAATTTGGGTGAACTGAAAATTTATTGACTCGAATTTTGGTACCCTGGATTAACCGATCGGAACCGGCTATGACTTGAATATCTTTTGGGTCTAATAGGTCTTGTAGGTTTTCGTCTTTGTACATACAATGGGCTGCTGTTAAAACAACTTCTCGCCTCAATATGCTGCCACCGCACTGGCACTTCTGATCCATTATTAATTGAACAAAATGCGGCACTCGTTCGATACTTACATTAAATCCGCCTACAATTCTCTCGCTTTGCTTAGCGATAATGTCTTCCTTAGCTAAAAACAAATGGATCATTTACACAAACAACAATTCAAATATATTTTACTGTTGTTACATTGCCACACAAATAAAATTAGAACCAACAAAGTTTTGTACATTTTTTATTTTAGATTAAATCTTTCAAACGACCTTGCTAAAATGTTAAATGATCATAGAAAAATGCATTTTTATATTCACAAATCATAGCCATGAAAAATTCCATTTTTAAATTAGTAATAATCAATATTAATTTTTTTGATACAGAAAATGTTAGTCTAATATTTTTTATTCATGGTTCTAATGGGTCGATTTCAATAATTCAAAAAATTTTTTGTTAATATTTTTTTCCAATTTCACAGCTTTAACCGAAACTAATGTTGAATTTTACAAGAAATCAAAAATTAAGCAAACATAGAAATTTTTTCAGAAAATTTATGAAGTCAAAAATTTACCAATTAAGACGTTGAAATCTCAACTGGAGTCCTATCAACGAAACTATTAGGAAAATTAAAAATTTGATGCAATCATTTTTTGCTATAAGTTTCATTTGAATATTTTTTCATCAACTCTTGTCCTGTTTGAGTTACTTATGTTGAAAATACGCTGGATTATTTTTAAGCCTTCACCGGGTGGTTAGGAATTAATGTTCCAGAATGTCTTCAATAAATCTTATCCGAAAGTCATTAATTCTTTAAAAATTTCGATTTGAACACTTGCTTCGTTTGGACTAAAATAAAGAAAGCGATTTTTTTATCATGTACGATCGAAAATTTTTAAAAATATTTCCATTGGAATTAGTCATTTGGAGGGTCCCTGATACCAAAAAAATAGTTCTCAAAATAACTTCTTTTTTTTCACCTTAACTAATATATTTTGAACTTTGACGAATTTTAAACATAATTTTTCGATTGGATTGCTAGTTTTAATGTACATACAACTAAATCAAGTGATCTTCAAAAATTGATACTATTGGTTCACTTAGATCACGACGAATTTCTATTGGTTGTAAATGTCAAGTCTTCATAGGTGGCTTGGAAATTTTCCAGGGGAATTACATTTAATAAAATGTCCACGCAACTGCTCTTATTGAGGTCTTTTCCGACGGAAAATGGGGTTCTTAAAATATTTTTTACAAGAAAATTCTAAACTTTAATAGTTACCTTGGATGTGTCTTTTTATAACTTTAGAAATCAAAATTCCGGATTAGGTGTTGGTAGGATTGAAATTTTGTTCACTCATTTTCTTCGGAAATATACATTTTTAGGGTCCCTGATACCAAAAAAGTAGTCCTCAAAATAACTTTTTTTTATGAATTTAGCAAATTGGTTTATGTACATTGAATTTGGATCAATTTAAATTATGATACTCTGATTATTAGTCTTTAAACTAAATCAAGTAGCCTTTAAAAAAAATTATTTCTATTGGTGAAGTGAGTTTGCTAAGAGTTTCTATTGGTTACCATTATCAGTTTTCATAAGCGACTTTGATATGTGATCAATTATTACCATATAAATAACTAAAACAAAATGGTTATGGGTTAAGGAAATTTTCGATCTAATAATCGATGACATTCGTATTTAACGACGTTGATTTTAAATTGGATCAACGATATCAACTTTCATAGATGTCTTAGATATTTTTTTACTTTTTTTTACTACTATATAGTAAAGAAAGTAAAGGAAGAACTGTTAGCGGTTGAATTTTCAAATTCGAGCCTTAACCGGAAATAATTAGTAGAAAAACATGTTTTAAGGTCTCCTAAGTCCCCTGAGAGAGTGTATAAGTGTGACAGCGATATCGTATCGAAAGCTTTATCCGAATTTCATGAAATTTGGAATTTGACTTCCATATTATACTTAGTTTTGCCGCGAAGATTTTAGTTGAAATAAGTTAACCGAAAGATGTACTTTATTCTTGGAGGTTTTGAGCTTTTTAAGTTTTTTTTTTTGAAAACAGCTGCAACGATTGTCTTTAAACTTTCTATAATTCTTAGACTCATTGATACCTTAAACTTTTATTTGACTTTTTTTCCTGGGAAAATCAAAATAGGACGGTTCTGGGTGAAGCTATGGAATTTGTCCTACATTATATATGTTGTATGCATATTGTGGTTCTGTTTATATGTATATTTATAAAGTGTTTATACATATTTCTTTTAACAAACAGTGAGTTTCATAAATGAAAGTAAAGGAAAGTACTGTGACGCCTCGCAGCAGATATTTTAAATTAATGCTATTTAGATTTTCAATGTAGGTGTTTACATGATCGAAAATTTAGTGAATTTTAGTATTCTAAATTTCGCAAAACAGTGAAAAAATGAAAGTTGAAAAAAAATTTTAATGTTATCCCTTTCTAATATTTCAGTTTTTTAAACTAATCTGGCTCTTAATTTAAGTAATTTCACTTTCGTTTATTCCCTTAGTTCCTTTAAAACAAATTTTCAAGCAGTACAGGATGATTGGGAAAGGCTTATGGCCTGATTTTTAGTTCCAATTACATTAAGATTTTCTTTAACATAAAAAAAAGTGAATGAAATTTCTTTGACTAAATTTTTTTTTCTGTTTGTTACAGGTAAGTGACAAGCATTTTTCGAGATGAAGAACTCGAAGAAAAATCACCAATAACAGGTACTTGACACCAAAACATAGTCTGCAAACATAACTTTTCAGTCATTCAAACTTGGGGTAAACTAATTTTTTGAAACCCCTATTATAAAGGTTGAAAAAATTTATTCTTACAATTTGTCTCTTTTCCCGGTTTAAAAAAAAATCTCATAATTTCTTTGGAAACCATCAAGTTTTAAGAACAAATTGAAGAATCGGAAAGAAATTTTTTTCACTTAGGTATTCTATGTGTTTGCGGGGGATGTTTCATACAATTTTTAACTCTGGTACTCTTAACTGGTTTCACAGAGAAAATCAAGAAAAAAAAATTTTTAAACAAAATTTAAATAGGTATATTAAATTTTTTGCTAAAAGATCTCTTACAAATATTTTTTCCACTTAAAAAAGCTCCAAATTTCCAATTTATTTAAATATTTTCGTTTTTTACGACTTAACTAACTAATAACTTAACTAATTGTAAGAAATTTTAAATAATCAGCAATCAAGTAGTCGTTGCCTTGTTTGTTGTTGATTGGTCGATTTAGTTGAACTTTTAAGTTTCATTGGTTGAAATGTTTTTATCATAGGCATCTTCGATTTATGCGCTTTAATAGGTAATTATTCATTGTAATGATGAAACTTTAAATCTTTCATGAAAATCAATCAGTTGTGCATCAAATTATTTGCTTTATCGTAACTTTGATAGAGTTTACATTAACTCCACAATAATCGAATTTTCACGAGACATAATTTGCTTTTAACCTCCCACAATAATTGCTCTACAATATGTAGGCAAATATATTGGCATATGACAAATATTTGAGACTTTAAAATCAACAAAACAAAAATTATCTGCCTACAATGAGATCAAAAAAAAAAAATTATCATTAAAATTATTTGTTGAAGACGTTTAATGCTATTAATTGATTGTAAGCTTTTCTTTTGTATTGTCAATCTGTCTAATGACTAATAGATGGGTGTGGGCGTGGAAGGTATTTGTCAACGATTTTTCAAACCAAAAATAGAAATTTGTTGATTTTTTCGTTTTATCATAAGAATTTTTACAAACTCGTCGAACGTGAAAAATATTTTTGCTGCAATGATGCACACAAAGTGAATTTTTACCAACAAGCTTCTGTCAATTGATAGAAAAACTTGGAAAATACAATTTTCAATTGGAACAAAAATTGTTTTAATTAATATTTAGCTCAAAGAGAAATTTTTGCGAAAAATTAAAGATTAAAATAACATTTACTGGTGACCTTTAATGAAGAAAATCGTAAGCTACTTAGAGTTAATTAAAATAATTGAATCGAATTATTTTAGAAATTTTCAAAATAAAAAAATTTACTAGGAAAACTTACAAGACCTGTATGGGAATCAATAAACATTAGTTTTCAGGTATTTGGAATCCTAAAGGAATCATACATTAATTTTTAAACACTCATTTTCGAAAGTCCTTAACAAAAACTTTCTAAAATCGAAAAAATAAATCAGTATGAAAATTATATTGTAAATATATCTTTTGAGGTCTCCTGACCCCAAAAAAGTGGTTTTTAAAAAAACTTTTTTTTTTTGAATGTATAGGTGTAAAAAAGTTAATCAGAATTGTAAAAGTTGATGTTTAAAGCACAAAACCTAGTCGTCTATGAGATGATCTATTTTATTTGTTGTCTCAACGACAGCGAATTGTTACTGGTTTGTATTTTCTAATTTCATAGACATCTTTGATTCGTCTGTATTACTCAAAATGCATATACATTCATGGTTAGGAATATAATTTCTTAGTGAAAATTTTCTAAGATTGACTCAAAAAATTTGTATCGACATTACTATGTAAATACGCGTTTTGAGTACTACTGATACCAAAAAAGTGGTCCTCAAAATAATTTTTTTCTTTTCAACCTTCACCTTAATAAAGCGGGATAAGATTGAAAAAATCTACGCTGAACATACAAAAAATAGTAATCTATGAAATAACCGTTCTTATTGGTTGGCTTTGATAACTATTGGTGCCAATTGGTCGTTATTTTCCAATTTCAGATATAACTTTGATTCGTCTTAATTACTGATAAAAATAAACAGAACAAATTAAAAATTAGTTAAAATCGAGCCACAATTTTGATATGAACATTTTTATGGAAATACACTATTGGAGGTCTCCTGACACTAAAAAAGTGGTTCGCAAAATATTTTGTTACATCGTTAAGTGTAAGTACATAGTGAAATGTGGATTGAAATTTTAAAAGTCTATGTACTACTTACAGCATCAAACTTAGTAGACTATGAAAAGCACTGTTCAATTGGTTTGCTTAGATAACAAACATATTTGATTAGTTCAAATCTTATAAATTCAAAGGTAACTTTGATTTTCGTTGACTTATAAGTAATTTACATACAAGCCTGAAATATATCAAGATTGAATCGAAAAATTTGATATTAAAGTTTCAGTCTAAAAACACGTTTTGAGTAGCCCTGATACTAAAAAAGTGGTTCTCAAAATAATTTTTTTCATGTCTAAATTCATTGAATAACAATGAAGAGGATTGTAAGAGGATGCTCAAAACACCAAACATATAGTAGCCTATGAGAAATGCTTCTCTTATTAGTTGGCTTAGTCACTGAAATGTATTGATTGGTTGAAATTTTACAATTCCATAGATAACTATGATTACTTTTTATTATCTACTAATAACAAACAAAGTTTTGTAAAATAAAAACGTATTGATGCCCAATTTACGTCAATCGAAACGGGAAGACGCGAAAAATTCGTCACGACACAAACTTTTTCCCTGTCACAAGCCACACAAGTTTTGATCGAGTGCGTGGGCTATTGATATTTTTCTTAATTCGCCGACAGAAACGAAAAACTTTCGTCTCGTGATTTCCTCCAGCCTGCAGCAGGACGTTGATTATATTTATCGAGGTATTGTATATTAATATTTCTCGTAGCACAAGTCGTAAATTCGTCAATAGGAGTAAAATAATATAAATTGGACGTGCGAAGCACGCAAATTCAATTTCAAAACGCAGCCCACCCACCCACTAAAACAACTTTGCTCTGCACAACACACCGCAACAATTCGAAGGGGTGATATTGAATAATGAAAAAAAAAACAACTTGACGTAAGTTTCGATGATTTATGAATTTTAAGATTTCACGCAGAAAAAAGTTTTTCCATTTAAATGAAAAAGGTTTTTCTCAACATAACATCGAGGAAAACTGAAAGAAAAAAAAATAGAAATTAACAACTGAAGTAGTCATATAGTTATTCAAAATAGTCAATTTTTTTTTCCCATAACCCACTTTGATGTATTGTGACTCAAAACAGATACAAACGTTGTTCTTAAGGCTAATGTTGTAACTGGGTCAAAAATTTTATCCCAAATTTTCAATTTAAATACTCGTTTTGAAGTGTCCTGATACAAAAAAGTGGTTCTCAAATTATGTTTTCAAAAATGTTGAGTGACATTTTTATCGTCGGCGGGACACACTGGTGGCTCACGAAAACATTTATAGTACCAATTGCTTAACTTACTGATAGTTAACAAAGAAATAAAAAATATAAATTAAAATTTTTCAATTGGTCACGGTGGACCATACGGTGGTTCACGACTTGTATGTATTAAACCACTTGTAATTTATATCGAAAATTTTTAAGCTTTTCAAATTTTTATGTTAAAAATTAATAGGAAAAATTTTTTAAAAAACAAATTTGTAACTTATCTGTTTTGTTGGTGTGACACAATGGTGGCCCACGCAAACATTTATGGTGTGGATTGTTTAATTTAATGGATTTAATTATTCTATTTCAAGAATTTATTTGTCGCCTATTGTCAATTGTTAAGCAGTTGAATTTTGTTCGTAAACAATTGAATTACATTATTTTAATTTGATATGAATCTTGTAAGATGAACGAAAAATGTTTAAAAAACGAGAAAATCTTAATAACAAATATAAATCGGTTTGTTAAAGAAAATACGTGACACACCATGTGGACACGCCTTTTGATGTTGAGCCTTTCCAAAATTATTGAGTTTTTAGTCCTGAAAATCTATGATAAAATGAAAATTATTTTACGCTACGATAAAGTAACGACGTGACCATATGGTGTGTCACACATTTTTGTTATTCTGACATTATTTAAAATTATAACTGATATTAATGTCTTTTTGGAAGGTTCTAAATATTTTGGTCGTTTGATCTCACTTATTTTAATTTTGATTGTTAAACAGTTGAATTTAATACTAAACAGTTGACTCTGATTGTTGATATTTACAGCGGGAAATTACAACCAATAACATCTCTTAATTGTCTATGTTTATTATTTTAAAAACAGACTCTTTTAGTTTTAACACCTTAATTAATAAAATAAATGCACTCACTGACAAGAATAAATAAGTCTTTTTGAGAACCATTTTTTTAATATCAAGGACCCTCAGAATGTGTATTTATACTGTAATTTTTGGATAATTTTTTTTCACATTTAACATTTGCCTCTAAATTAAAATTTTTCTTAGTCGATTCTTTGGTTAAAATCAAGTAGTCCCTGATAAAAACTCTGATTGGTCAATTTATATGAGGCAAGCTTAAATCTAGTAGTCTATAGGGAAAACATTTTTAAATGTTTGTTAAGAACTATGATTGGTTGAAATTTTCATAGATTACTTCGATGAGGCTTTTAATGCATAAATAATTATGATATGCTTTAATAAGTTAAGCAATCGGAATTTTTGCTACCTTAAATGCATAAAGAAGTTAAAATTTCATTTTTAAAACGAAATTAAATCAACATGTTAGGTAAAATTGATTAGAAGAAAATTTTGTGACTGTAAAATCATATTTAAAAACCGCACATTTTCTTCAAAGTACATTGAAGCATTGGCCTGAGGTCACGATGCATTTAGCCTCATTGATTTTATATTTGCTAGGTGGGATATGTAAGTGAAAAAAATTTTTTTTAAACTTGATTGAAATTTGAAAATTTAGTTTTAGTCGAAGGCAAAAGATTTACTAGTCGAATTTATGGTGGATTCGATATAAGTATAGAGCGGGTACCGTATTATGTGCAGATATTAAAACAATACAAGTTCAATTGCGGGGGCAGCATTTTAAAGCAACAGGTGATACTTACAGCGGGTCATTGTGGACTGAAACCTGGTCCTTATCATGTCATTGTCGGTTCTGACCAAGTGATGGAGGGGAATCAAATTCCAGTTAAAGAATTTGTCATACATCCCGACTACAGCGAGAATCCCATAACGCACAACGATGTCGGATTAATATTCGTAAATTCAATCAGTTGTTCGATATCATTTTGATGTGATCATCATTCCATTTTTCTTTTTAAGCTGGAGACAAAATTGCAATATTCGACTAAGATTCAACCAAGTTTCATTCCCAATGCCATGACTGAACTACCTGCAACTGACACGCCATTACTTGTAGTTGGTTTGGGAGTAGCAGTAAATATCTCTGATCAGCCACGAAAAAAATTTTAAAACACTCATTGTGGTTCCCTTTTTAAGCTCAACAATCCGGATCCTCCATTTTTACAGGGCATATTTTTACCGATGCTCGATGAAAAAATTTGTCACGATCTGTTGAAAAAAGAAAATGCCACTGAGTTTTCGACGCAGTTTTGTCTGGGAAATCTTACGATTCAGGGTCGGGATGCGTGTAATGGTGATTCTGGTAGTCCAGTGACTTATAATGGAATACAATATGGGCTCGTTTCTTGGGGAAACGGTTGCGGACAAAAGGGTGAACCCGGATATTATTCCAATCTAATCACGTTAAATAGTTGGATCAGGCAAACTGCTAAAAATAAGGCATTTTATATCCCTTAAGAAATGTTTTGTTTGGCCCAAAATTGATATTATTGAGAAAGTTTTTATGTGGCTTCTGAAATAAATTGATTTAAATATTTTCTATTTGACTTAATTAGTTAATTTTAATTCAAATATGATTGTTGTTATGTACAAAAATAGGAACGAAAATGAATCATAGTTATCTATGATATTGGAAAATTTCGACCAATTAAAACTCTTTCTCACAAAGCCAACTAATAAGAACAGATTATCTCATAGACTACTATGGTAAGAGTTTTTGTCTCTGCTATTACTATTTTCATGTATTTATGTAGATACCAAAAAAAAATGCTAAATTTCAGGACCACTTTTTTAGTATCAGGGACCCTCAAAACGTGTATTTACATTGACATTTCGATATCGAAAATTCGAATTGAACATATCATTTCCCGTAACAGCTTCTGTCCGTTACTTAATGTAATAAGAGTAACTGTACGAATCGAAGTAAGCTGTGAAATTAGAAAATTGTAACCAATCTTCATTGACTAAGCCTAACAATATTCTCATAGACTACTATGTTTAATATTTTAACAACAGACTCTTACAATTTTAACACCTTATTTAATTTATATTCACTCAAAGATAAGAAAAAAAAAGTTATTTTGAGAACCACTTTTCTAGTATTAGGGACCCTTAAAACAAAAAAATTACACTATGGTTTCGATATCGATTTTTTTATTCATCTTAATTATTTTTTCAAAGCTCCTTTTTCTTGCATGCTAACATGATTAAGACCGGCAAATCAAAGTTATCTATGAAACTGTCAAGTTCCAACCAATAAAAGCGATTTATTGGCTTAGTCGACTGATAAAATAAGCTTTATTCATAGATTACAGGGTAAAAAAAATTTATTTTAAGAACCACTTTTATGGTACCAGGAACCCTCAAAACTGGTATTTACATAAAAATGTCGATGCTAAAATTTCTACTCGAACATTGTTTGTTTTAGTTATTATTTGTATTATCTTTTAGTTTCTTATGAGTACTAGTAACGAATCAAAGTTAGCTTTGAAATTGGAACCAATAGGCATTCATCTTTATCTAAGTCAACCAATCAAAAAAATGTTTCTTCATGGACTACTATGTTACTTCTAATTTTAGCGCAAACTTAAAATCTTGACATATTTTCCAAGGTATTTTTATTAAAGAAATTTTAAAAAAAGTGATTTTAAGAACCACTTTTTTAGTATCAGAGGAACTCAAAACGTGTATTTACACTATGGTTCCGATACCGATTTTTTTTTCATCTGAACGTTTTTTCAAAGCTTGGCTTTCTTAGGATAAAGATCAGCAAATCAAAGCTACCTATGAAACTGTAAGGTTTCAACCAATGAAAGCGATTCAATGACTAAGTCGACTAATCAGAAGATCTTTACTCATAGACTACTATGTTTTGTATTAAGAGATTAGATTTTAATCTTGACACTTGTATAGTACATGGCATAAGAAAATTTATTTTAAGAACCATTTTTTTTGGTATCAAGAACCCTCAAAACGTATATTTACATTAAAATGTCAATACCAAAATTTCGGTTTGAACTTAAAATTTTTTATTTAGTTATAATTTGTATTATTAGTTACTTATGAGCATTAACAATGAATCAGAATTAGCTTTGAAATTGGAAAAGTCCAACCAATTGGAATTCATAATTGTCCAAGTCAACCAATAAGAATTGTTTTTCATAGACTACTATGTTACTTGTTACTTGTAATTTTTTATATGTCACTATGTATAGGTTTTTCATAGGTCGCTATGTTTGGTGTAAGCAAATAGAATTTTAAAATTTCAATCCACATTTCACTATGTAGGTACTCACACTTAACGACATAAAAAATTATTTTGAGAACTACTGTTTTAGTATCAAAGGACCTGAAAACGTTTATTTACATTAAAATCTCGAAACTGGATTTTTTATGTTGATGACGTCACAAATTTCGTCACCGATCTTATGAAGATGGTAATTTAGAGTAGGTACAGTGGCCCGTATAGAGGCTTAGTAGAAGTCTTACGTCCCTTTTGCCGAGTGAAAGTAAGTAGGTATGTCATGAGTTTTTTATAATTTTCTTTGCTTGTCTATATGCCCCGGAGTATTCCTCCAGTGCGAAGCCTTGGTTTTGGTCTCCCAAGCTTGAGCTTTTTAGATTTTGATTTTTGTGATTCCACAAAAAGGTTCAGGTTCTATAAGGTCTGATAAGGCACCATTTTTGGCCAGTTGATCCGCCTTTTCATTGCCCTTTATACCTTCATGTCCTGGAGCCCACCATAGGTAGACCTTGTTGCAAGTCAGCTACCAGCTCTCTGAGAGCTTGTTGACGTTGCCACAAGCTTTAAACCGTCTTAGATGACAGTGCCTTCAATGCTGCTTGACTATCACTTACAATGTTGATGAGTGCTCCATTTATACCCCTCATAAGGTTTAGTCTGCCACGTTCATCTATTGCAGGTTTCAACTTTTATATATATTCCATAGGTATATTGTAACAAATTACTTAATTACTAAAAAAATATAATTTAAATCAAAAACCTTTTTTAACGGTGAAATTGGAGCTATAGGTAGGTACAAGCGGATATATAGGACGAAATTTTTTTAACTTATTCTTATTACATTGCACATAGTACAAAAATTTAATTGATTTCTTTATAATGTTTTAAAGATTATGAAACTATTGAATTATTCGACTCACAAGTTCTACCAATTTAAAAATTACTAAGTGGCCCTAATTTTTTATAACTTTTGAAATTTTCGTATGTAATTGAACACTACAATCTAATAAGCATTGCTTAATAAAAATTTAAATAATCGTTAAATCAGGTCAAATTCAAATTTCATTATAATTACGAAACTATTTGTAGAAATTTAAATTAAATCACATTGTGATCACGTTGAATATCACGGTGAAATTAAAAAAAAAAATTATTTCTAGAACCATTTTTTTAGTTTCATAATGTCTTAAAACGAATATTTCCATAGATATTTCGATATAGAATTTTTTATTTGATCTTAACTAGGGTAATATGAGCAATAAATAGGATTCTTAGTAACCTATGGAATTGTAAAATTTCACCCAATCAAATCTCTTTATTGGCAAAGCCAACTAATCAGAAAAGCTTTTCTCATAGACTACTATGTTTGGTGTCTAAAGTATGCTACATTTCTTTTTGACCGATTCTTCAGTTTATTCAACCAAAAAAAAAAGTTACTTTAGGAACCACTTTTTTAGGATCGGGGACCTTCTAAACGTATATTTGCAGTGTAATTTCAATATCATTTTTTTGATTTTCGGCTTTGAAAATAGCTGTTATTATTGGTCGAGCAAGGAGGAAAGTATTTTGAATGGTTTATAATTTCCGTTTTTCATGAATTTTCGTAAATACTTTTTCTTTATTTGTAATATGTAAAAATGTTTCTGAAAATCATTATAAGGGGATATTCACTCTTTGTTAACGCTGAAACCAAACCACCCTGGAATAAGAAAATACTGACAATATGAACTAATAAATCTTCAATTGTAAAAAATCATAATTGATTAAATTTCACTAATTCCTGTTTAGAAAAAAAAAAAAAAATTTCAAATCTTAATTGGTAATTCACATTTTAAGTTTCCTAATACAAAAATAATTGATTAATATTGTAATAGTGCATGGATCTAGTAGTTTATGACGGGGGTTGTTCTAATTGGTCGACTTGGAAAACAAGGAATTTTGATTGGTGGAATTTTCCAATTTTCATAAGCGACTTGATACAATTTTTTTAAATGCATTTAAAAATCGATTATGAGAAAATTTAGAAATTTTCGTATAGATTTGTGACTATAAAAACACATTTTGAGGAGTTATTTTTTATTTTTTTTCAAAAGTACATTGAAAGAGGATTTTAAAAAAGCGATGTGTAATGGATCGTTGATTTTATTTTTGCTCATGTGGACAAGTAACTGACGAAGACCTCTGTCGGTGTGATTGAAATTGGAAAAATTTTGTTTTAGTCGAAGGCAAAACATTTTCCAAACGAATTTATGGTGGTCACGGTATTAGTATCGAGAGAGTACCGTATTACGTCCAAGTTTTGGTCGATCCGACACTGATTTGCGGGGGTAGCATTTTATTGCAACAAGTTGTTCTAACAGCGGCTCATTGTGTGGAAGACCCGTATCAATATCATGTCATAGCCGGTTCTGATCGGGAATCAGAAGGGATCAAAATTGCTGTCGAAAAAGTCGTTTTACATCCCAAATATGGAGCGTTTGATACCCATTTGTGCAACGATGTGGGATTATTAATCGTAAATATAGCCCTGTGGCTATTCACTTGCTCTCGTTGATTTTATTATATTTTAAAGTTGAGGAAGCAATTGAAATATTCGACTCAGATCCAACCAATTTTGATTCCCAATGGCATGACCCAACCTCTTGCAGAAGGAACCCAAATACTTGTCGTTGGTTTGGGATTTACGGTAAGCCTTGAATACTGAAATTTAAAATAGTTTTAAATTAGTTCTTTCTCTTGTAAAGGGCCAAGAGGTTGACATTGGTCATTTGCAAGGAGTTTCCTTACCAGTGATCAGTGCCAAGAGCTGTTATAATTATTTGAAACACAAAAATGCCACCGAGATTTCATCGCAATTTTGTTTAGGAAATTTAACTGTTGAGGGTAGGGATGCGTGCTTTGGGGATTCTGGTGGTCCAGCGGTTTATAACGGAATGCAGTATGGAATTGTTTCTTATGGGAGAGGTTGCGGAATAAAGGGTAATCCAGGGGTGTATTCTAATCTCATTACACTTAGCAGTTGGGTCAGGCAATCTGCTAAGCGTATGGGATTCAGAAACCCCTAGGAAATGGTTTATGCCATGAACACACACCTTGGTATATCGGGAAGTTTCCTTATATTGCTTTAAAAATAAATTGATTATGTACACTTTTGACATACTTGTTTAATTTGAAACCTTTTAATTGTCTCCAATTACTTACATTTTGAAATTTTGTAAGTAATTGATTATTCTATCAGTGCTTTATAAAAATTTAAATGATTGCTAAATGAGGTCAATTTCAAATTTGAATGTTATTACAAAATAATGTGCAAAAATGAGATTAAATCACGTTGCAAACTTAAAAGAAAAAAAAATTATTAACCAGTTTTTTCGTTTTAAGGATTAAGAACGAATATTTCGAGAGAATTCTTTTAATTCGATCTTATCAAAGAAATAAAACAGGAAATCTTAGTAACCTATGAAATTGTAAAATTTCATCCAATTAATTCTTTTTATTGGCTAAGCCAACTAACAAGTAAAGCTTTTCTCATAGACTACTATGTTGAGTTTAAATCATAGACTCATGTACAATCTTATCTCATATTTGACCAAGTTCACTTCGATATTGAAAAAAAAAATTATTTTGAGAACCACTTTTGTGGTATCAGGGACCTTCAAAACGTGTATTTAAATTTGGAAATTTCAACCATCAGAATTTTTTTTTGTCTAAGCCAACCAATTAGAAGAACCTTTACCATAGTCTGCTAGATTAAATGTTTTTAATATCTAATTCTTACAATCTTAAGGCATTTTCCATGTACCTATAGTCGAATGTAGGTATGAAAAAAATTATTTTAAATTTTTTTTACCTTTGAAATTAAAAATTTTCAACCAAATAAAACCTTCTGTTATCTAAACTAGTTAATAAGAATTTTTTTTTCATTGACGACTCTGATTGGTGTCAACCCTTATAGGTATTACAAAATTTTTAACAAATTATTTGCTGAAAAAGTTTTTAATTTGAAACCCTTTTTAACAGTGAAATTGGACCTTATATAAGTGGGTGTAAAAAGAGTGTTTTATCTTAATTTCGCTTTTATTTCATTGCATATAGTTAATTTAATCGATTTCCTTATAACGTTTTAAAGATTATGAAACCATTTAATTATTCGACCCAAATTCAACCAATTTGAATAAAACTTATTGAATGCCTTCAATTACTTATAATTTATGAAATTTTTGCAAGTAATTGATTATTTATTCATTACTAAGTAAAACTTGAAATGATTGTTAAATCAGGTCAAACTTAAATTTGATTATAAATACGAAATTATTTCCAAAAATTTAAATTACATCAAGTTGAAAACTAAAAAACATTAAAAATATTATTTTTAGGATTATTTTCTTATCAATTAGTATCTGGACTATTACACTATCAGGATATTTATTTTATGATTTTGATATTAAAATTTTGATCCTTTCTTATTATTACCAATTAGTTAGTTATGGATAACATTCACATTTTAAAATCAGCTATGAAAACTGAGAAACCTTATAAACTTGTAATAAAATTTGAAAATTTGATAAGTATCAAATTTTTTTTTGGGACTTGGAGATATTTCTAAACACTTGGGATTTTGAAATCATTTTTAAAGTAAGCTATGGAAACTGAAATACTTAAACCAATTGCAAACCTTAATTATCCAAGCCGGCCAATAGAAAAAATATTTTTCATAGACTACTACTTAATTTTAAAATCTCACTTTCCTTATAAAAATATTTTTTAAGTTCCTATTATTTTCACTAAAAATTTGTTATTGATATTTTGGTCTGGACTTGAACGGATGTTAGTATAAGTAAAGTTGGATGTTAGTATAGTTTAAACGTTAGCTATGATAAATAGAAATCAAGGACTAATAGAAATTTTTAAGTGTCCAAGTCAACCACTTAGGAAAATTGTTTCCATTGATAACTAGATTTTGAAGATGTACCATGTACATATTTTGGTTGTTTGGTTCAAAGACAAAAAAAAATTCTTACTTTAAGAACCATTTTTTTCGTATTAGGAGACCTCAAAACGTGTATTTCCACCAAAATTTGTTTATAGAATTTTTGATTTTTACTTGGTAATTTTCGTTAAAATTTATATATATTTTTTTGTTTTTAAGAATTATTTTTTTTGGTACCAGAAAACTTCAAACCGTGTATTTCCACTAAAAATTTTATATCGAATTTTTGATCTGATCTGAATTTTTTTTTGCAACACATTTCAGTCATGCCCATTATAAATGCGATAAAAGAGACGAATCGCAGTTATCTATGAAGTTGAAAAGTTTTAACCAATAAAAGCTCTTTGCTTTTCAAGCCAACTAATAAGAACAAGTTTTTTTTCATAGACTACTATGCTTGGTGTTTTCAGGATAGACTCTCATAATTCTTATTATTATTCAATGTACCTAGTCATGGGCAAAAGAAAGTTATTTTGAGGACCACTTTTTTAGTATCAGTGGACCTTAAAACGTGTATATATACATTATGATTTTGATATCAAAAGTTTGACCCATTTTTATTATTACTTATTAGTTATTAATTATGGATAAATCCACATTTTAAAGTTAGCGATGAAAACTTATAAGCTTTAGCCAATAGAAGTTTGTAACTGTCCAAGTCATCCAATTAGAACTAACTTAGCCATAGATTACTAGATTACTAAAGAAATCGTCATTTTTTAGAGAATAGGTAATGTTTATTATCACCAAAATGTGTTAGTAATTTAAAAATGTCACATCAATGAAAATCCAAGGCTTTTTCAACTAACCGAATACATTTAATCATAGTCTTCTCAATTTAAAATTTTCTCGACCAAAAGAAAATTTTTTTTAAATCAAAAAATGAATGTTATTACAATGTAAATATGTGGAAAGGTTTAAAAATAATATTTTTGTAACCCACCATTGAGCTCATACATATTTTTCAAGAACCAAACGAAAATTTCACATATTTTGGAAATGCTTTTTTAATACCTCTGTTTATTATTATATTAAACATGTCTATATGTCGGGGTGGGTGTATGCGGAATAAATTTGAATTGATTACAACCATTAAAACTTGTTGTTATCATATGTGACATTTATCCATTGTAAAAGTCTATAAGGAATATTTCTCGAGACTGTCAGAGACGAAAGCTTTATCATTCGAATTGTTAACGATGATAATAATAATAATATTTATAATGATATTAATGTAATAATGGTGGTTTTGGCTTTGAGATTCCTTCAATTTCCCAAACCAGACAACTTCTGTCTCCTGTTCATCTTGGTAGGTACGAGTATATATATATACACACATATGTAGATGTTTGTATCGCCATTTTAATGTTTACTTTAATAATTATGATTTATATTCATTCCTGTATATGTATGTGTGTTTTATAATTAGGGGTTGAAAGTGAAAAGACGTGTTTGTCTTTCACATATTGTCGCTCTAACACTTTACCTTGAGATATACAAGTAGTTAGATTCCCCGTTAACAATTAGGGGCTAACATTCGAAACTTTTATAATTTAAACGGAGGAAATTTTATTTTATTATACCTAAAGAAGATGATAAAAGCCACCCGAGAAATTCTTTTTTTAATTTATATCTTTCACATGAAAATAATTTCTATGGCACTTATATATCTACAATAACGTCAATATTTAACGAGTGAAAAAATTCCAAAGACGACATCCATACAAAGCGGCCTTTTGCGGTGATATTAAATCTCGTAACGACGAATTCATATTTATTCGTATTATAAATATGCAAAGTTACGAGTGAAATCATTTGATATATAATTATTATTGTGATTGAGGGATGTGCCTTGTTGGGATTTGATTCGCTCGATTTGCAACTTCAAACGCAGTTTTCATCGCAATTTTCACGCTAGACAACATCATGAAAAATCAGTTTTCATCTTTCGCATATTCTTTGGCGACCAATCAGGGACTTATGTCGTAATATAAACGATATTAATTTTTGATTTTAATAAAATTAACGTGCTATTTTAATAGTTTCATTAGTCCACGGTTCGAAATTTCATTAACGAAAGGAATTAGCGTGGCTTATATGACATTATTAAATATCACAAAATTAATTTTGGATTAAATTACAGTTATGAAAATATAAAACCTTTCATTTTGTATGAAAATTGTTCAACTCAAATTGTTTCTATAGAAAATTTTATAAATAGCATTAGATCAACGTATAAGGGATGATAAAAAAAATAATTTAAGATCCACTTTTTCGATATCAAAAAATCCTAAAACGTGTATTTTCACTGAAAATTTTTTATCAAATTTTTGGTCGGGACTTATTAAGAAATATTTTTGTACGACTTAGTATTTCGAGGTTGCTAAAGAATAGAACATATTTTTTAAAGTTAGCTATGGAAACTGAAACACTTAAACCAATTGCAAGCTTTAATTATCCAAGCCGGCCAATAAAAATAATGTTTTTCATAGACTACTATATTCCTAATCCTTAAATCTTACTTTTCTAAAATTTTTTTAAGATTTTATAATCGACTTAAGGGAAAAAATTTTGTTTCTTAAGAACCACTTTTTTGGTATCAGGGTACCTCAAAACGTGTATTTCCACTAAAAAATTTTTATCGATTTTTTTATCTAAACTTCGATGATTGACGTTTGACACCTAAATTTCTTAGCCATAATTGTTATTGTACTTTCAAAGTTAGCTATATACAGTTGTCTTATTTCTCGACACAATTCAGGCATTCGATAGTGTCTGGCACCAGGACTCCGGAGCTTTTGGAATGGCATGTATTAGATTACCGTCTCGGCAAATAATGGCCGTGTCGTCAGCGTACATTACTGACGATTCTTTAAGAACAATGCTAAAATATTTTGAAAATATTCGAGGATCTTCCATCTTCCTTATATGTTACTCCTATTTCAAAGTAAGCCATGAAATGTGGAAAACAAGAACCAATAGAAAACTTTAAGTGTCCCAAGTCAACCAATAAGAAAAATCTTTTCCATTGATAACTTGATTTTGAAGATGTATCATATTTTAATTGGTTAATTCCAACGCAAAAATATTTTCACCTTTTAAGTTCTCCATTTAGTAAGTAACGTTATCCAATCAGAAACCTTAGATATCCATATTGATCAATTAAATTTGTTATCTTCATAAACTACTAGATTTTGAAATTTTATTTGTAGGTAATTCAAAAATGTTAGTTATTAATACTTGTAAGACATATCTACTCTTATAAATAAATTTTGTTTTTTCGTGGACTACTCAATTCGGTACAGGAACTCTCAAATTGTATACCTGAAATTAAATTTTAAATTTTCAGTTGATATATTGATATTCAAGGTTCCAACCTTCATGTGAAGAAAAATTTTTTAAAGTTAACCACGAATGGAAATTGGTGTTAATCCAAGTCAACCAATATAAGAAAAAGCTTTTACATAGACTACAACATTTTTATATTGTTAATAGTTTTATTAGAAAACGGACGTTTCGAAGTAAGCTATGGAAATTGGAAAATGTTAACCAATAAGATAGGACCAATTGGAGCAATCTTTTTCATAAACAACTAGACTTTTAAAAATTGATCCAAAAATTTTATTTAATTATTTACAAATTTTTAAGATTAAGGGTCGAGGACAAAAAAAAAATGTTTTTTAAGGACCACTTTTTTGGTATCAGAAAACTTCAAAACGTGTATTTCCATCAAAATTTTGGTATTGAATTTTTCGATCTGAACTTAAATTCTTTTATTGTTATTGTTTAGGTTTTCTACATACGAGCCATAGTCTAATGCAATTAGAAAAGAAAAATTTTAAAGCAAGCCATGAAACTGAAAATCATTGAACAATTGAAAGTCTTAATTAACCAATAAGAACTATATATTTCATAGCCTTCGAGTTATTCGTAAGATTTAACTTATAATACCTAAACTGCGAAAAAAATTGTTATTTTAGGAACAATTTTTTTTATCTCTGGAGGTCTCAAAACGTTTATTTTTATTGGAAATTTTGTACTAAAATTTTCATTCTGGACTTAGATATTTTTGAATTACTCCTTCTTAGGCAATTCGAACGCTCAAGCCCTTAACCTGTTGTCTGATCCAACCATTTAATTTGACGAGATTGGCCAAGATTTTCGGTTTTCCTTTCGTCCCGCAACCGAATCCGTGTGAAACAACTCCATATTGCATCCCATAATAAGTCACGGGACCACCAGAATCACCCTTGCATGAACCCTTTCCCGCCAGTTTCAAATCCCCAACACAAAACTGTGACGAAAGTTTGTTCGAGTCGTTAGTCATAGTTCTCAAAAAGTCATAACACGATTCTAAGTCGATCATTGGAACAGCGACACCTTGTAAACGTTGAGCAAACGTATCGTTTTTCTAAACAAAGAAATTTTTAATTATTAACATTAACCAATAGTGAGACTTATTTACCAATCTTCCTAAGCCAACTACAAATAGTTGGCTATTCGTTTCAACTAATTGGGTGTTAGTGTTGGGAATGACAATTGGTTGAATCTGTGTCGAATAGGTTAATTTCTTCTTTAACTGAAAAAAAAACCGATTAGAAATTAATAACAACCTTTATGAAAATGAAGGGAAACATTTACAAAAAATAATGCTATATCGTGGGAAGTCATAACGTCATCGGGTTTGTAATTAGGATGTTTGATGATTTCCTTGACCGCTATTCTGGTACCTTTGAGCATTCGGTCAGATCCAGCAATGACGAAATAAGAAGCCAAGTATTTTGCACAGTGTCCTGCTGTAAGGACGACTGTTTGCGATAGAATACTACCGCCGCATTTAAATGAAAATATTTTTATAATTTGAACATAATATGGGGCTCTTTCGATGCTTATATTGAAGCCACCGGTAATTCTCATAGAATTTGCCTCTTCGGAACTTTCCTCTACGGAAATTTCGCCTACGACTAAAACAAGATTTAACAAAAAAAAAAATTGTTGGTAGTCTTTAGTTACTTTTCAATACAAGTAGAACTAAAATCAATGCTATTGAATGCATTTTTGTCTTCGACGTAATGCACTTTGATAAAACAAGTTTAATTTTATTTTAAAATTCTCAACAAGTACCAATAGGTAATTGATTATTGAAGCATTGAAATGAAAATTAAAACTTTAAATAGGTGCACTACAATTTAATAAAATTTTGTCTAAAGTAAGCTATGAAAGTTGTAAAACTGAACCAATTGGGAAATCTTAATTGTACATTTCGACCAATAAGAACAATCTCTTTCATAGAATACTAGATTTTGAAATTAATAGATTTGTCTCAGAATCACATTTTGATTCATATAACCCTACTGTGAGTAATCAAAAGAAAGATTTTGAGGATGCTATAATTTTTACAAAATTCTCAACACCAAATGGTGTGACCACACGGTGTGTCACATCGTTCACTTCAAACTACTAAAACTCTTTTTTTTTTTTTTGATGTTGACTTAGAAAAACTCTTTTTTTTAAGTAAAAAAAAATGAAAAATTTTTGTGACACACCGTGTGGTCACATTGTTGTCTCATCGAAATAAAAGAAAAACAAATTACTCTAATCTTTATTTAGTTTGTCGTAATACAAATCTTGCAATTTTCTTAAAATTCTCGATAAGAAAGGTGTGACCACACGGTTTGTCACACCATGTATTACTCGAAAAGCTCATTTTTCATTTCTTTGGATGAGAAAATTGTGATTTTTTAAATCCTTAATATAAAATAAAACGTGACCCACTGTGTGGTCACATTTTGTCTTTTTTCGTTACAGAATTTAAGTAAGAATTTTTTTTTGTTTATAAGGATAAAAATTTTAACAAAAGTTGCAATTATAAAAGGCGTGACCACATGGTGTGTCACATATTTAAACCAATAAAAATATTTGCAAGTCAAATCGTCTAGTTAAGTTGGTGGTATATGGTATAAAAATCTACTCTTACATGTCAGGACTTAAATTTTTTTCAAATTCTCGACAAAGAAAGGTGTGACCACACAGTGTGTCACAGTCAAACTTTAAAAATTACCGTGAAATTTTTTTTTTAATTTTTATAACTGCATACAAATACATTAAATTTCAACAACGCATTTTTCCTGTTAAATTTGTATTCGCTGTTATACTAGTGACGAAGCTCGTTTAAAGCTCAGGTCCTTAATAATTTGTCTGATCCAAATATTCAATGTGACTAGATTGGCTAAAATTTTCGGAGCCCCTATTTTCCCGCAACCAGATCCAAAAGAAACAACTCCATATTGCACTCCATTATAAATCGCGGGACCACCAGAGTCACCCTTACAGGTCCCATAATTCGCAAGACTTAAATTCCCTGCACAAAACTGTGTCGCAAGTATTGTCGAATTATTGGTTCTCTTTTTCAAATTATATAAACAGTCTTTTTCACTCATCATTGGAACATAGATACCCTGTAAACGGGTTGCATAAGTAGTTATGTTCTAGCAAAAAAAAAAGAGAATAACAGTAAATAATTTTTTACGATGGTGTTTGAGGATTACCAAAAATCCCAAACCAACAATAAGCAATTGTGCTCCGGCTGGAACTAAAGGGGTTTCGGCGTTGGGAATGACGATTGGTTGAATCGTGGTCGAATATATCAACTTCTCAGTCAACTTGAAACAAAGGTAAATTAAAAAAAAAAACATTAATTGGACAGGAAAATACTAACGAAAATCAATGCCACATCGAAGTAAATGTTCAACTTTGGGTGTCCATAATTTGGATGTTTGACTACATTTTCGACGTTCAGTTTGGTACCTCGAAAGAATCGGTCAGAGCCGGCAATGACAAAATACGAGGCATTATTTTCGATACAGTGACCTGCTGTAAGGATGACGATTTCCGTTAAAATGCTACCACCGCAAAAGTATCTCTGCGCTATCGAGACTTGGACGTAATATGGCGCTCTTTCAATACTCATGGTTGAGCCACCGGCAATTCGTTCGGGGATTCCCCCGTTGAGACGATCCACTTCTAATCTTTCCCCCAAAGGATTTTCGCCTACGACTTAAATTTAAAACGTAATTATCATGAAAAGAAATTTTTTTTCTAAGTTACTTTTCCACACCAGCACAACTAATATCAATGCCGTTACTTGCATTGCTTTCCTAAACTTTGATCAAACTTAAATGCGCCAGAAGAAAAATTTTATTAAGCAATTTTCAATAATTGATTACTTCATTTGAGCATTTTATTTTAAATCTATTAAATCTAAATCAAAATATGTAAAAAAATAATCTTGAAAATCAATTAAATTGATGTCATGTAAAATTGTATAAAATTACGTCTCAAAGTAAGCTATGAAAAATGAAAACTTTGTCCAATAAAAACTTTTCATTGTCAGAGCCAACCAATGAAAACATCCTTTTCCATAGCTTACTAATAAAGCTATGAGTATATACATATATATATATTTTTCATTGATAGTTAAATCAATTTTTATAGCTTTATTTGACTAATAAGAAAATTTAAAAATAATGTGACACACCGTATGGTCACATTGGGGCTTGATTAAAATAAAAATAAAAATTCTTATTAATAAATTTTCTGATACACCATAGCGTTTCTTAGATTAAACAATTGGTAACCAAAAAAATGGTAAACATTTACAATTGAAGTGTCTGTTGCATATTAGGTATAGGTATACCAAATAAACTTTCCCCATCAACAACGACGAGTACTTACTCATTTTAGGTATTTAAGTGAAAAAACGTTTTTGTACTAGGCTATGAAATCTGAAAACTTTAACCGATAAAATCTTTAAGTCATCACAGTCAACCAATTAGGGCAACGTTTTTAATAGCCTTCTAACCATTTGAAGAGTTTATCAAAATTTGACTTAAAAATTTGAACAAATTATAAGCCTAAGTTGTCTAATTTGACCATTAGGTAAATTAAATTTTGATATCGAGGCGTTTAGTAATTCAAAAATTGTAAAAAAAGGTGTGACACACCATGTGGTCACGTTGCTACTTTAGCGAAATTTTAAACGATAAATAAATTATTTCATCCTTCATATATACCTAGTTCACCAGGGTATAAATGATAATATTTTCTCAAATTTTCTAACATCAAAAAGTGTGACCACACGGTGTGTCACATCTTTAGGTGTATGTCTTACTAAAAAAAAAACTTAATTTCAAAAATTTTCGATAAAGCTTCATGTAAAAAAGTTTTTTAATTATGTTTGTAAAAAAAAAAAACAAAAAAACTTTGTGACACACCATGTGGTCACGTTGCTACTTTACCGAAATTTTCGAAAAAAAAAATTTAATCTGTAGATATTTAGTTTTGGCAGTTATTGGATAATTTTTTTAAATTTCTTATATTTGAAATGTGTGACCACACGGTGTGACACAGTAAGTCGGGTGTCAACAGGTACAATTGGGTTAAATTTACCTACCTACTTTCCACTTCAACAGTAACGAGAAAAATCGAAATTTTCTTTAGTACAATATTCGTATTAAATATTTTTTCTAGTAAGCTATGAAAGCTATAATACCAGTTAAAACGTTTAGAAGTCAAAGCCAACCAATAGTAACAACGTTTTTCATAGCCTACTATATTATAAAATTAGACCCCTAATATTAAAATTTTCACGACAAACTTTGACTGTGTAACCTGAATTGGCTCATAGGGGAAAATTTTGTTTTTATAAGAACCACTTTTTTGAAGTCAGGAAAATCGAGCAACAAATTTATAACGCCCGTATTATTTTTTTTTAAAGATTTCTTAAATCTTAGGTAAATGAAGACAATACAATTCACTTAAAGTTGGCTATGAAACTTGGAAAAGTGTCACCAATGAAAACTCTGTCTGTCCAACTCGTTCAATAAGAACAACCTTTCTCATAGACTACTAGATTTTAATATTTAATAATAACATCTTTACCATTATTCGATAATAAAAAACAAAAATTTTCAAGTGAGCCATGAAAATTTGGAAGCAAAACCCCGAAGTAAGTCTAAGTATCCCAGTTGACCAATAAAAACAGCTTTTGTCATAGATTACTTGATTTCGAAATATATTCATATACCTAAGCGTGCTATTAGACTACAGGTCATTCAATTAGTTTATATAAATCAATATAGATCAAATTTTTGTTCTCTAACACTTAGATTTATAAGTAAAAAACTACATTGTTTCCTAGGCCGACCAATAAGAAAATGTTTCCACGTGAGCAACAACTTTTTAAGCAATTGGGATTCTCAAGTCCCGAACCTGTTTCCTGATCCAACCATTTAATGTCACTAGATTGGTATAGATCATAGGAACATTTTTCTTCCCGCAATCTGTACCCCATGAAACGAGCCCATACTGGATCCCATTATAGATCGCGGGACCACCCGAGTCACCCTTACAAGCACTGTATCCTTCAATAGTCAAATTCCCCAAACAAAACTGTGTCGACAGAAACTTAACGTCATTGGTCCTTTTTGTTATATACCGATTACACCAATCTTGATTGATCATTGGCAAATAAATGCCACGTAACCAAAAAGCCATTGTCATATTCCTCTAAAACAAAAGAAATACCTATAACAAAAATAATCGAAACAATTGAATACTAAACCAGTTTTCCCAGGCCAACTACAAGTAATTGAGTTCCTTCGGCTACTAATTGAGTCTTGGCGTTGGGAATGACAATTGGCTGAATTTGAGTCGAAAATTTCAATTGTTTTTTCAACTTAAAACAAAACAAAATGAAAATCAAAAGATGAGAAAAGGGCGGAAAATTTACAAATAACAAGGCCACATCGTTGTAAATAATACGCAGTGGGTGTCCATAATTCGGGTGCAGGACAACTTTATTGACTCCCAACCTGGTACCGTGGAATTTTCGGGCTGAACCGACTATGACGTAATAAGAGCCTGGCGTTTCTGAACAGTGGCCAGCTGTAAGAACGACTTGTTGCGACAAAATGGTACCGCCGCAATAGTAGTTTTCGTTTTTCAACACTTGGACGTAAAACGGTGCTCTTTCGATACTGATTTTGAACACATCGTAAATTCGATCCGTGGCTTCCACATCGGAGCCATTTTCCTCAAGATTTTCACCGTTGACTAAAACAAAATGAGTGATTTAAAAAAAATAATCTTAAATTCTTTTATACTTTTCCAAACTAGCAAAAGAAACAGAATTATTGACGTTTTATGCATTTTTTCAATGCACTTTGATAACACTTAAAGAAACGTATGAAAATGTATTTCAATAATTTCGAAATTATCAGTAGATAATTGATTTGTTTTAAATTTAGATATTGTAATCAAAACTATAATGTAGTGTGAATTTTTAGTATAAAATTGTTTATACAGTACGAGTAAGAAAATTTAAATAAGTAAGCTATGAAAACTTAAGGCTTCAACCAATTAAAACTCTTAGATGTCCAAGTCGACCAATGAGATCAGTCCGTCTCATAGATTACTATGTTTGATTGTACATACTTTTACCGAAACCTACCAAAGAAAAGCATTTACCTTTATTTTATTAATTAGAATAAAAGCAAAGGAAAGCGTATATTAAAAATTCGACAAAGCAACAATGTGACCACACGGTGTGTCACATTTTTTTTTTGCATTTGTTATTTACTAAATGAAAATTTTTAAATATCTCATCATTAATTATCTCTGCAAAAGGAATTTCAAGGTTAAAACACGGTATATATAATAACGTTGTGACACACCGTGTGGTCACACTTTTCCATTTTGGGAAACCTTATTTTTTTTTCATTAGCTATATAGCTAAGTATATAACTTATGTCTTAAAATTTTAAAAAAAATTGTGTGGCACACCGTGTGGTCACAGTGTTGCTTTGTGAAAATCTAGCTATAAAATAAAATTTCGATGGCAATAAATTAAAAAAAAAATCTAATGACTCGACGTTGAAAGGTGTGACCATACGGTGTGTCACACTTTTTTCCAATTTTTTACTATGAATATATATTTCAATTAATATCTTAGTAGGTACTAATATGAGTATTTGTAAAATGTTGAAAGTCAATAGTTTTAATCAAACATGTGTGACACACCTTGTGGTCACATTGTTACTTTGTCGTAATTTAAAAGAAAAAAACATCTTTTAGATCTTTATTTAGGTTATTACAATATAAGAGGTTAACATATCCTTAAAATTTTCAACATTGAAAGGTGTGTCCACACGGTGTCCCACATTTAAAAAAAATTACTCTTAACATATTTATACAACGTAGTTGAATGAAGTTTAACTTCAGAATAATCCTGTCTTGGAATGGAGAAAATTTACTTACCTTAAGTGTAGTACATATTTCCACTCAAAGGGATGTAAAAAAAAGTTATTTTAAGAACCACTTTTTTGGTATCAGGGGACCTCAAAACGTCTATTTCCATTAAAAATTTGGGATCAAATTTTTGACCCGGTACCAATATCTTCCATAGCTTAGAAATTCTCTAAGTACTCGTAATTTATTATAACATAATAAAGGCAGCCATGAAAACTGGAATATCATAACCAATAGAAATCTTTATTAGCTTAACTCGACCAATAGTAACAACTCATTTCATGGACTACTAAATTCTAAATTTTAAACCATGAATCTTTTTTAAAAAATAATTTCGTATCGAATCCTTAAGCCATTCTGAATTCCAAGTCCTTAACCTGTTTCCTAATCCATTTACTCAATGGAACAAGATTAGCATAGACTTTCACAGCCTCTTTTCTTTTGCATCCGAATCCATATGAAACAACTCCAAACTGCATCCCGTTATAGACGGCTGGACTTCCAGAGTGACCATCACATGATCCCTGACCCTCAACAGTCAAATACCCCAAACAAAACTGTGTCGGTAGAAACATTGGATCACTAGATTTGTTTGTTAAAAATTCATGACACGTTTTTTCTTTGATCATTGGTAAATAAAGACCTTGCAAGTGTGGAACTTTAATAAAGTCAAACTAAAAACAAATAAAGCTGTAAAGAAAAGCGCAGAAATTGCATTGAATGTGTTTTACAATCATTCCAAAACCAATCACAAGTAAATTGGTTCCTTCTTTAACCAGTGAAGTTTCAAAACTTGGAATGCGAACTGGTTGCACTTGAGTCGTAAACGTCAGGGCTTTCTCCAACTTAAAAACGAACAAAATTTAAAATGGCATTAAATTTTAAAAAAAAAATTGAAGAAATTTACAAAAATCAATCCCACATCGTTGTAGTGTTGAGGTTTTATTCCAAAAGAGGGATGCGTAAGAACTTTTTTCACTCCCAATTTGGTTCCGGAAAGCTTTCGGATAGAGCCGGCTATGACGAAATACGGGCCCCGTTTATATGTACAGTGGCCCGATGTAAGGACGACTTGTTGCGACAAAATACTGCCGCCACACTTGAAATGGGTCCTATTCACGATTTGAACGTAATATGGGGCTCTCTCAACACTCAAAGCGAACCCTCCGAAAATTCGATCGACATTTCCCTCTTCAGAACTGTCCTCTTCTGAATTGTCCATTTCTGTACCCTGGATGATTACATTTTCAACTAAAACATGCAACTGTCAATTATCAGAAATTTTTTTACCTGACTTCAATTACTTTTCCACAAAAACAAAATTAATATCATCAACATTTTTTCGATGCACTTTGATAAAACATTTGAATAAAAAGTGACATAATACGACATTATAACATATACTAATCAAGCCAAAAAATTAATTTATATTTTTGATTCGCCTGTTACAAATAAAAATGCATCTGAAATGCATTTGAAATGCATCACTTAAGAATAATTTTAAAAATTTCCTTAAAACTTCATATTTTAAGTAGGCTATAAAAGTTGGACACTCTTGTAAATTGTTTAAATAAAAGATAATTTTTTTCATGGATAACTTAATGTTTTAAATATCTTCTAATAGAATTCATGTCATTACTATAATAGTCACATTTTGGAAACCACTGTCAAATTGGAGTTGGTTAATATTCTTCATATTTTTTAAAAAATTATTTTATGTTTGTACGAGTTAAAATATTGACCAATAGGAACTTTTTCTGTTGGTTAAAAGAACATAAATAAAATTCACAATTGGTTAAAATAAAAATTAACGTAAAATGTTGTTTATTTTTCACCGATAGGTTTCGCTACTTATGATTTTTTTTATGTGAACTTCCACTTTCTTTCTCCGAACCCCTTTTAATTTGATTTTTTTCAGAAAAACGTTTCAATTAAAAGTTGTCGGGTTTGATGAGTCTAAAAACAATGACAAGTTTGAAAAAAATCGTTAGAGCTGTTTTTGAAAAAAATTGAAAAAACCTATAGAATAAAGTATTGTCTGTGGTATTGGCGATCCATAAAGACATCAACCGTTTATAACCTTATACAGATTTTTATTGACCAAGCCGCGACATAACCTTAACAACTTAAGCGATAATAAATAAAGTTAAAAAAAAAAAAAAAAAAAACAAAAAAAAAAAAAAAGTGAAATTTCCGATTATTATCCAATCAAATTTTAATTTGTCAAAATATACCAATAGTAGAATTTTTAACATTAATTTTGATTCGGGGGATCTCAAAATGTTTATTTCCAGAGAAAAGTTTGGAACAATTCTTCAAAAATCGCGTGATTTAGGCAATTCTGTATCCCAAATCGGAGACCTTTTGCCGTATCCAACCATTTAGTGTGATAAGATTGGCATAGATTGTCGGAACATTTTTTCTTCCACAGCCTTATCCCCATGAAACGAGGCCATATTGGGTCCCATTATAAGTTGCAGGACCACCAGAATCCCCCTTACAATAACCATAACCCTTAACAGTCAAATTTCCTAAACAAATCTCTGACGAAATGAATTTCACGTTGAGGGTTACGTTTTTCAAATATCGATAACACACGTCCTCACAGGCTGATCACTGGCAAGAAAATACCTTTTAAACTTTGAGCTTTTTCATTATTTTTCTTCCAAAAAAAAATTAAAACGATTTTCAAATTACTTGGTATATGATAGTTACCATAGCTCCTAAGCCTCCTAATTTTTACAAAAAACAATGCGACGTCGTTGTAATACATCGGAGACTAATACCGTATTTGGGATGTCTGACCAGTTTTTTGATTCTCAATTTTTCACCTTGGAGCCTTCGGTTAGAGCCGGCAATCACCAAATAAGGGCCCGAACCTATCGTACAATGTCCTGCTGTTAGGACGACTGTTGGTGATAAAATGCTGCCACCACAATTAAATTGCATATTTCTAATGATTTGAACGTAATATGGTGCTCTTTCGATGCTTACATCAAACCCACCTAAAATTCGATCCGGATTTTCCTCCTCAGAGTTTTCGGCAACGACTATAACGTAGGTACGATTTTCAATTAAAACCTATTTTTTCCAACCTCCTTAATTACTTTCCCACACAAGCAACAATAGAATCAATGAAATTTTTTGCATTTCTTCCAATGCACTTTGATGCAATACCCAATGAAAAACTACTCAATATATGCACGAATCGCAGAAACGAAATTTCAATATATGCAATAATTGATTTATGATTAAAATTTCGAATAACCCATTTAAAGGCTGGCTGTGTGAAAAATTGTTTTTAAGTAGGCAATGAAAACTAGAAAACTTCAACCAATTGCAAATCTTAGTAATCTAAATCGACCAATAGAAACAACCTTCCTCATAGCCTATTTGATTTCAATATTTAATCATAAAACCTCACTTTGTAAAATGATATATAATGAAGGTATATGAAAAAAAAATTTATTTTTCTAAAAAAACAAATTTTTCTCTTAGCACGCCCCAAAACGTGTATTTTCATTAAAAATTCGATATTGAATTTTAAACCCAATACTTAATATTTTTTTAGATTAATCATCAAATTTAGAGTTTGTCTTCTATTTTATTTATATTTTGAAAACTATTGATTTTCAAGAAAATTTATTCTTAACAAAATTAAAGTAAATAAAATTGACTTAAAAAAATACTAAATACATTTTTTCAAAAAAAGCAATCGTTTAGAAGACATCGAGTCTTTAATTTCGATTTCTTGAATTCAATCCATTCGCTTCATAGTTATCCATGGAAATTGTTTTATATCACCAATAGAATTTCATAGTAGTTTCAATGAACCAATGAGTATCGACTTAATGATAGCCTTCTTGATTTAAAAAAATTATTTTCACAAAAGTCAATGGATACAAACTTTTCCTTCTGAATATTTTGAAATTTGTGAAAA